>JAATLQ010036750.1:0-42569 GCA_013421005.1 Heliconius erato x Heliconius himera | reverse complement strand
AGAGAATGCTTCAATTCTGCGCCTGGCTGCATAGCAAAGTTAATTTAGAAGCGATTGCACGTATTTTGGAGTTATCCAATAATTATGATGTATTTCAACGCCACATAGTTGGTTACATCTTTCGTTTAAGTATTTTTGGGTAAGAGAATAGTAGGTAGTCTGTTGTTTATAATTCCTTTCGTTAAAGTTTTCTGTTGTTTGTGTCATTTGTTTAAGTGTGTTTTTTTAAACAATTGGAATATTCTTATTGGAACTACGAAAATGCGGGTTTAAATAATTTTCACATTAGTAATCTTAAGTGTTTTGCAATCATAGGTACACTACATGAATAATTCAGTAGTTAAAGCGAGCGAAGCCGCGAGCGGGTCGCTAGTATCTCTATATTTACATAATATCTGCTTAAGAAAGTCCAGTTATTAATTTCAGTAGCCACTTACTAACTTAATCTAACACTTAATCCAACCTTAACTAACCTAGTGTTAAGAAACTCCGTTCTCCACTTTTCAACAAATAATCGGGGCATTCGTGTTGAGTAGCAGAACTCAACGCCGCGTATATTATACTATAATTAGATTATTTTATGTCCTTACCATGAAACATGAAATTATGAGAGTGATTAGTCAGAGTTGTTTTTAAAAAAAAATATTTTATTTTAAATATATGTATATTTTTCTATATTAAAAATAATGCTTTATAGTGATATTAAATATATACAAAATATTTTTTTGTACCATAAAAGGTACGGTAGCTAATAACAATTCAATTGAAGAATAATATGAAACAATGTTGCTTTCTGTTGATGTCTAGTTATTTCAATAATCGCTTTTATTTCATTTAATAAAGTAAAAAATATTTTTTTCACCCTACACTTTTAAGTTACGAAATATTTTATTTAAATATCTAAAATTTATATATTTTACCGAAAATCCTAGAAAAAATAGATAAATTCAAATAGAATTAGCACCATATTAGAATATGGGTATATTAATAAACAAAAATTGATATCTTACTTGAGGCCAGTCATGGCGCAGGGGCACAAGTGACTGTAATCGCGATTGATTCCGGGTTCGACCGCGGCATTGAGTTCCACTACTAAGCGCGCAGTGCCTTCTGAATTCGGCGAAAAATGAGAAACTGAGTGCCTTAACACTAGGTTCCCTCTGCTTACCCCGCTGTGTGCGGGATGCAACGTGAAATCGATTCCCATAAGCCCAAATTGATTTCTAAACAAATTGAAACGTATGTACCAACTTCACTCGCCCCATTCGCTCGCTAATCAGCCGACGTCAATCAAGTTTGTTTGTGTCCACCGTGCTCCTATACCTGCGTTGGATGTACGGTGGTCTGTTTGTACCATATAAAATATTTAAACATTTTTAAATGGATCTCTTTTTGACATGCATTCTCCTGTTGTGTTACGTTTTCTCTTTTTCTACTAAGTATATAATCTTCTTTGTGTGTTCTGTAAGCAAAGTGACATTGGCAAAGTGATTAGTGCTCAACTGAAGAAGAAGTAAATTAAGAAAAGAAGAGAACACATTCTCTCTGGCACGAAGGTAAAAGTCTGGCCTGGAGTTCCGCCACTTAACACGCAATATCTGGAAAAATTCAGTGAAATATGGGAAACGAATTATTTTAACATTAGATTCCATCTGCTTACCCTGCTATGTGCTGGATACAACGTGAAGAAGATTCTTTTTGCCAAATGTTAATTCTTTTTCTTTGGGTACCTCTTCAATCCATCCATATCTGCTTGTACAGTACCGGAGAATAACGAAGAAAGAATAGATTTTTGAAAGAGGCTTATGTCTAAAACTGGATTAGAAGAGAATGTTATGATGATGACGGTATGATAAATTCTTGAGGAAGAGAACTCACCTAATACACTATTTAACTAATTAATAGTCGAATATTTTAAATAATAAAAAAAAAATCTACTCACAAAAAATAAGAAATAGCTCAACACTTGTGTTAAAAACGTTTCTATCTTTGCCTGTCTGTTAAATCTGAAGAATATGAATAAAACTTTTTCCCAGACGCAACTAGAATAGCTCGACTTTAATTGTTGGACTCTTGTAAACAAAAATCATTCTTACTTCGTAAATTCCGTTAGAAACTGTGAGAAATGAAATAACTTTTCAGATTGTTTAATCTTAACAAGAAAACTTTGGACACGATTAGATACCATTTTAGATGTTTGATATTCAACGTTTAAACTATTTGAATTCATTAATTCAATATTTTAATAGCTTATTAGTATTATGCTATCGATTGTTTTAAATTTGAATGTTACATCTAATGTTGAGGTCGGTCGTGGCGCAGCGGCACGAGGTGTGACTGCAAAACCGACCGGTTGGGGGTTCGATCCCCACTCGAGGAGATGAAATATTTACTTAAATTTATATTTCCATTTCTTCGCTCTGGTGTCGAGGTTAAGCGCGGCGTTGAGTTCTGCCACTCAACACGCAATGCCTCCAGAATTCGGCAGAGAGTGGGGAACGGTAGTGTCTTAACATTAGGTTCCCTCTGCCTACCCTGTTGTGTGCGGGATACAGCGTGAAGCTGAAAAAGAAATCGAATGTTTATTTTTCTTTATTTTAGAAATAATACAGAGTGAAAAAGGGTTCGACAGTCTCTTTTTTAGATACACGCTGTACAAAAACCAGGGTATGGTCTTTATTATCTAACTAATGTATATATATATTAACATACGTTTGTGTAAATTGTGATATCACGTGCTATATTTTTCCTTAATAATTTCAGGAAATCCTCTCTTTGTGGTTTCCTCTACTTCTTATAAACGAAAAATTCAGCGTTCTACGCCACACAATTCCGGCTGTGCATTGTCTATCATACATACAATATGTTTTTATTCGATCTTAGTCTATTGAAAATATTCTTATATGAGAAATAATGTAAACATTCAAACTATTATTTCGGTCCAACATGAGATCGGACCGACAACGAATCGTGATCGTCACTATAATGTGAGTCCCCCCTTATATATAGATATTATAAATTAGGAGACTAATAGCGGAACCCAATGATGCACTCTACTTAACCAGCCAAATCAATACTCCGTAATATGCACTGTAAATTTGTTACTCGCTAAGTGCATAGAAAATTGATTCCCGTAGTAATATTATAAAAGGCAAATTGATTGCATTTAGCTTTTGAGACTTGAAATTATTGATTTTCTATTATTTTTTGTTTTTCTCACATAGGAAGGTAGGTATAGGGAACATGGGAACCTAATATTAAGTTACTCCTTTCCCCATTAGGACACTTCCACTCGCCAATTACTGCTAAATTAGTGGCAGAACTCATTGCCGCACTTTCCCTCGTTACCTGAGCGAGCGAATGAAAACATTAAATATTTCATTTCCTCAAGTGGGAATCAAACCTACAGCCTGTCGCGCTTACAGTAGAACGCTTGCGCCTCAGTACCACGACTGGCCTCAACAAAACTATATTTCACTTTGTAAAAATAGTAGTAGCCGCCGTGGTGCAATTATAGGACAGCGTACGACTATAAATATCACTATTATGGATCCAATCTACGCTCGAGTAAATGATTTTAATTCGTCGTTTTGGTAGGAAAAAATATTTTTCGTTTTAGTAGTATTCTTTTCTTTAGCTTCACGCTTTATCCCGCACACAACTGGATAGGCAGAGGGAACCTAGTGTTAAAACATTCTGTTTTCCACTTTCCGCCGAATTTTAGAGACATTGGCTGTCGAGTGGCGGAACTAAACGTCACTGATTGCCTCGACACGAGCAAAGAAATGGAAATATTTCATTTCCTTGAATGGGGATCGAACCGTCTCCCTACAGTCACACCCTTGTATCCCTGAGCAACGACCACTTACCTACGCATACAAAATTACCCAATAAAAAAATCGAATCCCTTACCCCGATTCAAACAGTACCAAAACCAAAACCCAAAACCACAAAACTTAAATAGACTGTAAAATCTGATTCATCCCAACAATCACCATCCACAACTTGCATCCATCTATCTATCTATATATCTCTCGTCTCTCACTACAAGGACAGTGGACTAAGCAAATAAAGTATATACATACATTAATGAATGCCCGTCAATCAGCCGGTTTGTCTGTCTGTCAGTCAACCGGTACAAATTAGTGACAACGTGCGTACCAATGTTAATGATCTTGTTTAGACTATATATGTAGCTATCCATACATACATACAGTTAAAGCTCAAGCGATTATGAACTCAATTCCTGAAACTTTAAAGCTGTTTTACCAGAATTCAGTTTGGATATATCGGCCGAAACTAAATGCTAGGTTGTATGTTCGTCGTGCGAAATAATTGATGGTGTGTCGGCTTTTATGATTTTCAAATTTCATGTTATTGAAAAGTGATGTGTGAAATGCTTGAATTGATTATAGTGTGGATGGAAACGGTATTTATAGGTTTCGTTTTTATCAAGTTTTTTTTTTATAGTTAAAATTGTTTACCTATTAGAGAGTGGTTCATCCTTGGCGGGATTCGAACCTGGACTTATACCGTTGAACGGGTCAAAGAGCTTCATGTTCTAAGGAAACTAATCGCGACCTGAAGACGTTACTTTAGATAATTTAATTTGAGGAAGTTAACGACCCCTAAACGCTGGATCAGGCCACGCCAACGCGTGGTTGAATATCTTCTTTACTTAAATAAATTTTATTAAATAGTATCATCGTTATTGAGACAATGGATGGCGCAGTTGGTGATCATCTGGCTGTAAACATAATAGTTGCTGGTTCGATTCCCATTCGAGGAATGAATTTTATACATATCTTCGCACTTAATTAGATATTCAAGTGCATTATTATTTTTTTCTTTCTGCTTCAGCAAGGGAGGCGGAGAGAACCCAGTGATGGTACACTTGGGTTTTTCGTTTTCATACGAATCGAGACATTGCGTGTTAAGTAGCGAAACTCAATGTCACGCTCTGTCCTGTTATTAAGTTGAAAATAATACAATCATTCCTCCGAGCAGAAATTGAACCCATAACAGTCGCGTTTACAATCAACGCTGCACCACAACGATCTCAAATAATATATTATATATATAATAGTATCTAATTACAGGTAAAGATGTAATTTAGAGGCCGGTCGTGGCGCAGCGGCACGAGGTGTGACTGCAAAACCGACTGGTTGTGGGTTCGATCCCCACTCGAGGAGATGAAATATTTACTTAAATTTATATTTCCATTTCTTCGCTCTGGTGTCGAGGTTAAGCGCGGCGTTGAGTCCTGCCACTCAACACGCAATGCCTCCAGAATTCGGCAGAAAGTGGGGAACGGAGTGTCTTAACACTAGGTCCCCTCTGCCTACCCTGCTGTGTGCGGGATACAGCGCAAAGCTGATTTTTTAATTTTATGTAATTAAGATGAAACATAAATCAATTTGGCCGTTTACTTTTTTAATATATTTTAACGCTGGACACTATCTTGAGAGTCCATGAAAAAATTCTAACGTAGACATTCGTCATTATAATACGACATTTTGTGGGCTATTATTCATTTGCAACCTTTTACGAGGAATTTCTTTATGGTATGGCCTCTTATCGTCTAGGCCTGCCATATTATAGGGAGGTGGTGCTTTTAGATATTTTTCCCGCTTTACACTTTCCCGCATTTACCCGCGCATAAGGAGGGTAGAGTATAGGAGTAGTGTGTAAAGATACAATACTATCTTCTGAGTTCTGCAGGCATTGCTTGTTTAGTGGCGGAACTCAACGCCACGCTTTACCGAAGCACCAGAGCGAAGCAATGAAAATATTAAATATTTCATTTCCTGGAATGGAAATCGAAGTCACTACCAGTCACGTTTACAGTCACACGCTTGTGCCACTGCGTCACGACTGGCCTCAATGGTAATGGATATTTATAACTCCTTTATAAAAAAAACGGGAAAGCGCCATTCGAGCTCGCCAACCGAGGGTTCCGTTCCAAAATTGGAGGTCTCGAGCTTTTTCAGAAATTCAGGCTTAGCTTAGTCATAGCTCTTTCATCTGATACCTCACACGAACTAGCGGCTTTATTACCCAATTTTGTCCCTTTTAAGGATATTATTTTTTATAATTTAACCACAAATGTTTTCAGATTTTTTTCCTAAGCTATTACTACCTGTAGATGTTAGATGTCAAATTTCATAATTGTAGGTTAGCCGGACGTAGCCTATTAATTTCGATTCCCTTTATAGTATAATACACGTTTTTTGCTATATAAATGGCTATATCTTTTTTTAAGTAAATATAGAAATACATTTTTAGTAACCGTAGATATACGAGTAGATATATAATATGATTTGAATTTCAACTCGTTACACCCAAGCGTACCTGAGATAAAAGCTCTTGACAGACAGAAAGACAGACAGACGGACAACAAAGTGATCTTATAAGGGTCCCTTTTTTCCTCAAAAGGTACAGAATCTTAAAAATATTTAACTGTTTCTCTGTCAACTACTAGGTCTTTCTTATTCAACGCGTAAAAGAATATAAATGTATGGAAATAAAAGAATAGAATATATTATATAATTTTTTACATAAATCATTTTACATCCATCATAATATTGTCATACATTCCATTGTCAGGCAGAAGTTAATGAGAATAAAAAATACATATATTTTATATTAAAAAGCATATTTCAAAGACGCTAATTAACTATTATTTGATTATTTATTATTTGAACAAAACTGGGCTTTCTGTGATTGTTCTCGATACATTAAAGCTTCTGCGACAAAGCTCTGTCAGAAGTCAAGTTGTAATCCAATTAATTGAAATTAAAAATTATAGAATTATGGTTCAAAGTGATATTGTTCAAAGTTAATTTGTTTCAAGTGTGGCGTTGAATTAAACCATTCAAGATACAATGTCTCGTATTTGGGTGAATATATCTTTTTTTTCAGCTGTATTCCGCATATAGAAGAGTAGACAGAGTGAACCATGTGTTACGCTTTCCGCGGAATGCTGGCAGCAATGCGTATTGAGTGGCGGTGCTCAACGCCACGTTTTTGCCTCAGCCCAGAGCGAAGAAATAGAAGTGTAAAATATTTACTCTAATGAAAATAGCACCTACTACAGCCTGTCGCTATTACAGTCGCTATATACGCTAATGCCTCTGCGCCACGACTAGCATTTAAATATTAAGTGGCGGAACTAAGCAATGCGTTAAGTCTTCCCAAAGATTTTTATTTTATATATATACCCGTATATATATTATATATAATAATATATAATGTGTATCATTTATATATACATAATATTATATTAGCATGTATATAATTATATCATATATCATTGTGTATTTATTACATATACTTATATGTATGTTGAATATTGATTTTTTTTTGTATTTTTTTTTTGCACACCTACACAATTTATTCTCGCACATGACTTAGGTTGGCTGGTAGAAAATGCTATTTAGCGTTAAGCCCGCCTATTGTACATTTTTTTTTGTATTAAATTTTGTGCTATGAAGAATCTAAAAAAAAAGAACATTATTTATATTTAAAAATATATAGAATATTTACTTAAATATAATTAATTATCAAGTGGGAATTGAACCCTAAATCATCGCTTTTACAATCACACAGCATCTCTACGGAAAGTAAGCCTCTAACTAATTCATTCATTAATATTATTTTTTCTTTTTGAAATAAACTAGATAAGATTTAAGATAGGACTTACCTTTTTAAATGAAACTATTTTAACCGGAATAATCGCGTATATTTGGGATTACACATTTTGGAAACCCGACGTTTCGAACACTTTGCAGTAGTCCGTGGTCGCGGGTAGACTGAGGTGGCATTCGTCTGTCAGTTGACATAATTATTATATCAAACTACCGCCAACGATTTCTTAATTGCCTCGCGTACTGCCCTGGATTCCTACAGAATGGGCTGATAGTATCTTGCCCTCTGGTATGGTGGGCTTGAGACTTCAATCGGAGATATGTTCCTTCATCCTAACACCGATGCTTCTCTTTGTTTGACCGATGTATGATAAGCCACAGTCACAATCTAGTTTGTATACACCTGCACACTATAAAGGAATATTACTTTTTACTGGTCTCAAGAAATTTTATGAACGGCCTATACATATATACCTTTCATTATATATAAAGCAACAATCAAAATAAAAAAAAACTTCCATACAACTGCGAACAAAACACGATATTTCTGTCTTCCGAATCGACATTCGGAAAAAATGATTTGTCATCAATCGGCACCATTTCTGATTCAACACTGATATGGCGAAAATTTTTTCACCCCAAATAAAAGCTCAGAGGGAACTTTGACGGGGGCTTTCTCGTAAATTTCGATTCATTTGTGCTGTGTCTTTGATCTCACAGTCTGCCTTTTAAGGTTAGCTGCGTGTGTGCTTACTTATAGTTTTTCATATATCATTTGTGTGACTGTAAAACGCGACAGGTTGCGGGTTCGATTTCCAATTGAAGAAATGAAATATTTAATTTTCTCGCTCTGGTGTCGGGGCAAAATACGGTGTTGAGTTACTACTTAATACGCAATGCCTCCAGAATTCGGTAGAAAGTGGGAAGCAGAGAGTTTTAACAATAGGCTCCCTCTGCTTCATGTGGAATACAGCGTGAAGCTGAAAAAAAAACATTTTGAATACTTTATATTTTTTATGATGAAATATGACATGACAGTTACGGCTTCGATTTCCTATCGGAATTTGGATAAAAATATTAATAATATAGAGTTAGTTATATCTAGGACAGACTCTTTGATATAATTTTCCGCCGTATTCTCGGGGCATTGTGTGTTGAGTGGTGGAACTCAACGTTACATTTTGTCTTGTGATTAGAGCGAAGAAATTAAAACGATAATAAATAATTAATTTCTCTGAGTGGGAATCAAATCCACAGCCGTTTACATACACTCACTGTGGCACGACGACCTTTTTTTTTTTTAATAATAAAAAATATTGGGGCTTGCCCAATATTTTTTATTATTAAAAAAAAATACAAAAAGAAATGTATTAAAAAATACTAAAGAAACTCTATCTTTTTAATTTACATTATATTAATATATTAACTTTTCATTCCACGACTATATAATTGTCAAAGTAAAACTTTCTATTTGGCTTGCTACGTACGTAAAGTAAAATGAGAGTAAATAACGTGATTACTTTACGTCGGTTTAATGGCCTGTGGTGGTGTGGTCAATGCATATATGAAATATGAAATTGATTTATTGTAAAAAAATATGAGACCAACCTGGCATAGTAGTAATCTATTACTGTAAACGCAAAGGTTGTGGGTTCAATTGCCACTCGGGTGAATGGATTATCTTCTGTCTACATTCTTATATACGGGATACAACGTGAAGGTATAAAAAGAAAATATATAAAATTGTGAGGCCAGTTGCGGCGCAGGGGCACAAACGTGCGGCTAAAACGTGATTGGTTGTGGGTTCATTTCCTATTCGGGAGAATTAAATATTTAATACTTTTATATCTCACGTAGTGTTGGCTTGGCGTTAAGTACCGTCACTCAACGCACGTACTAACGGGACTCCGCGCCGGGGAACCCGCGCCTCCTGGAAAAGAACCAGCAGGCGCGGGTTCGAGTCCCGCTACGTTAAAATTTTTATACGTTTTCTAAATAAGTATTATAATCATAGTTACACTTGGCACTTAGAATGTGGTATATGTAATATCCGCCGGTATGTGTAATTAGAGCGTACATCTGCTAAGTCCGTATTTGTTTTTTTGGAAAGTGACAAAAAAATCAAGATTAACCTTTATTTTATTTCATATAGAATACAAATTAATTTTAGAAATTGCAAAAACTTTTGTGCCATCGAGTTCCGCTACTCAACATGGAATGCCTAGAGAATTGGGTTGTGGCTTAACACTAGGTTCTCTCTACCTACTCTGCTAAATGCAAGATATAACGCGAAAAAAAACTTGATAATATACGTATACATATATTCAAATTTTTTAAAAATGTTTCTTGTCTCTTCTGAAAATTTACCTAATAGGCTAGCAAACTTACAACCTAAACCAAAAAATATACAACTTACAGCTATCTTCATTTCGTCACAAATTCAAAATTGCTAGTGCTACACTATACCAGTAAATAATATAACACAAAATATGAACATTTTCCAAAGCAATTACACTATACGTCAATACGTAATTACAAGATACGTTATAGTATGGCATTTCTATGGAATTCGCGCTCCCTATCTGTGAAATGATCGTTGTATCAACATGGGGTCGCGTGGCACCCAACATTAGTGTTTGTTAATTGGTACCAGTGTAAACATAGATTAGAGACCCGGTTGGGTGGAGAGTGGAGAATATGGTGTTTAGTTTATGGTTTTTTTTGTGAAAAAAAAAGATTTTAAATAGAGAATTTTTACAACAATTTTTTTTTACAGAATTGGAACCTTTGACTATTGCATTCGCTTAATTGCAATTAGAGTGTTCCCCGATTTAGACTAAAATTATTGAAGTAAGTATACCTGATTTAAATCATAGAGAAGTATTTCGACGTGACTTTTAGTTTTCGAGAAATCTGTAGACAAACCATACTTATACAGACAAACTTGCTCTAAAGCCTAATTACGTCACCATACTCAAGTCTTCAACTCTAATAATATTACGTATAAATAAGGTTAAACACACTGTATCCCGCACATAGTAAGGTAGGCAATGGGAACTCTGTCGTTCCGCCGAATTCTGATGGCATTGCGTGTTGAGTGGCGGCGCTTAACGCCGCGCTTTCCTTCAAAACCCGAGCCAAAAAATAAAAATATAAATGTATATAAATATAGAATTTCCTCTTATGGGGATCGACCCACAACAACTCGCGTTTACACATTAGTGTCCCACCATCACGACTGACCTCTAGTACTATAAGTATAATTAATAATACATTTGTAAAAGATCAAATTTTGTTATTCCCCTTTTTAATGTAGGAAATAAGAAAAGCATGAAAAGGAAATATACTAATTTGGGAAATGCTTAAAATATACCAGATGCAGATTCAATTTCAGTCCAAAACAAACATTTATGCAGTGAATAATGTTAAAACCAACGTTTTCAAGTGAGACCAACTAAACTAAAATACATATCTTTAAAAATATTTTTAAAGCCGTCGTGGTACAGTAGCACAACATCTGACAGTAAGCGTGACGGGTTCGATTTCTTCGCGAGAATTAATTATGATAATTTACTCTCTCAGATAACAAGACAAAGCGCTGCCTTTTTTCCCGTATTTCTTTATCAATTTTCGATAAATTGGCCAAAAAGTGTAGAACTTAACGAATTTATTACTGGCGATCTACTCCCGGTGTCACTCATTTTTCTCATCTGAATTACTTTCCTAATAATATGATAATTTTAATGTCAATATCCATACATTGAAAACTTAAAACTAAAAAAGACTCACCGGATTCCATAATCAGAACCCAACCAAACTTTCATCAAACTACCCCAGAAATATAATTTCCAATAAAAGAAGAATCAACGAAAATCGGTTGGTGTGATATTTAGTTATTCGTCCATATGTCGCGCACGTACTTATAGTAAATTTAAGAACTATATGATTTTCTTATTGATAACATTGTCAGAAATGGATCAATCAATAAAGTGGGATCACACGGGACGCACCAGCTTTTAAATAAAAAAAGAATCATCAAAATAGGTTCACTCAGTCAAAAGTTCTGAGGTAATACATAAAAAAAATATAGTCGAATTGATAACCTCTGTACGGAAATGGGTTGAAAATATTTATATTAACATATTTTTAAAATTATGAACTGATCTAAATATAAGAAAAAAGCTAGTTGCTTAAGGAAATTTGCAATTAAACCTATTTAAAATTTAACCTATTTAAGCCGTTTAGAACTTAGCGTGCACAAACGCACAGACAAACATACACAAAGACAGCTTCACGCTGTATCCCGCATATAGCAGGGTAGGCAGAGGGAACGGGAAAGGGAAGAAATGGAAATATACATTTAAATAAATATTTCATCTCTTCGAGTGGGGATCGAACCCACAACCAGTCGGTTTTACAGTCACACTTTACAAACCTAGCCCCTACGCCACGACTGGCCTCATACACAAAGACAAAAATAAAAATAATTACATTAATTAACCTCTCCAAAATATAATAATAGATTTCCTAATATATCTTCTTTATACAGACTGTTTTTATTATTTCTATATAGATATTAAATTGATAAAATTAAACAATGTTAAAATGCGAAAATTATAAGTAATTTCTAGTAGTTCTGCATATTTTCTGTCCGTAAACAATTTAATTTGAGCCCACACCCTCTGTAGGGGTGAATAATAAATATTCATATATATAGTTTTCCGGTCCGCTTTGAGTGGTTTCTCATACAAAACTGTTAATATGATTTTAGAGGGCTTTTTAATTTTATACATTAATGTATTCTGTATTTTGTCGTTGCCAAGTTTCTGGCTAAAGGTGCGATGGTTGTGGGTTTGATTCTTGCCTATAAAAATAAGATTTCCATTAAGTTTCGGTTTCCATTAAGAGATTTCTGTACCACGTTTAAAATTCTGAGGCATAGCATCTGAGGAATTAATTATTTTCATTTCCTTGTTTTGGTTACATGATAAAGCGTGGCTTGGAGTTCCGCTACACGGAATGTCTTCACACTACCTATATTGTTTCAAGGGCAAGGAAATAAAAAGAATTCATACCCCCAAATTGCAATCGAACTCACAACCGTAACATTTACAATCAAACACGAATCCACTGTACCACAACAACCTTATTCATATGCATCACTTTTAATATACACAAGTGTTCTCTAAGCAATTCAAGTATCTCCACTATAAGGGATGAAGCGTGAAGGCCTTAATAGGGTTAACGTTAGGGTCCTTTGTAAATTGAACACCAAAAAAAAAACTGTTTGGGGCCATTGAAAAATCTATAGCTTATTACTGTCACTCTTCAACCCCTTTCTTGGCGAAGGTTGAAAACACCCTTAAAGTTCGACCCTAACCCACCTAACTAGCACTGTAATAAATAATAATAAACTCTTTGACCTCGCCGCAACGTAGGCTTGGTAAACTGTTTTATATGTTTGTAGTGACAAACATACATACATATTTACTTGTTTGTTTTTTTTTAATTGATTGAGATTTAATGAATTTGGAAGTCGGTTGTGCTATGGATTAGTGATTGACGCATGAGTAGTGAGTGTAAGTTCGATTTCCTACCAAATTTGAATTGAAATTGTTGTGTTTTGTTATCGTTCCTCCTCGCATAGACAAGGCAAAATATGGCGTTGAGTACCCCTTGCATTATCAAGAAATGATACAGATAATGACATACAGTAGCGAGAAGTGGCCAACAACGTATCTTGTAAGACAAGGTCAAATAAACAAGTCAAGGCCAATATTTCATTTCCCCGAGTGGAAATCGAACCCATAACCTGTAGCGTTTACAGTCGCACGTTTGTGCCCCTGCGTCACGACTGGCCTCAATTATTGTAATTTTTATCTTTGCACTGCATCTTGCATACAGCAAGGGGAAAGAAATTTTCTATACTGAACAATAACATAGTGTTAGGACTCTTCATTTACCGCTTTCCGCCCAAATATGAGGCAGTGATCACATCTTGAGTGGCAGAACTCTACACCTAACTTTCTATTACTCGCAGCAGGGTACGGAAGGAACCTAGGAACCTAATTTTAAGACACATAGTACTTATTAAGTCACTTCCGTTCTCCGTTTTCCGGCATGTTCTGGAGGCGAAATTGAGTGGCGGAGCTGAACGCCGCGGCATTCTTATGTGTGGCGCGCTACATATGAGACTAAAATATTATTTTATAAAATAAATAAAAATATTTTCACCTATTCAAGCACACACAGTTTCTTCACTTCACTAAATAGCGAAAGGTTGCGCCAATTGCGTTCCATTTTACATTTTCAAAAGAGGTTTTATATATAATCGAGAGGGGAACACAGTTTAATTTAATTTTACGCTCCATTCAGGTAGCTAAAACTCAGGATGTTTCAGTGTAAGTATTACCTGAAAGTATGCGCTCAACGCTCACAAAAGTTTCTTAATTATCAAATTTATGAACGAAATGCTATAATTATCTTTTATATTTTGCTTTAGATAATTTTATTTTATAATGTTTTTATTTCTTGCTTTACTTTGTATGTGTGCTCATAACAGGGTAAGCAGAGGGAACCTGGTAAGCTAGTGCTAAGAGACTCCATTAAGATATATTTCTCTCTTCCCAACTGTCCAGAGTTACGTATGGTGACATGAGTGGTGGAACTTAACGACGCGCTTCGCCTCGATAACAGAGCGAGGAAAAGAAAATTATTTTCCTGGAGTAGAAATTGAACTCACGATCTGTCGAGTTTATAGTCGTACGCTTACGTGCTCCTACGCCATGACGATTCGTAGGTTCCTTCTACCTACCATGCTATGTGCAGGATATAATATGATGCTTAAAAAAATAGTTTTTTTTACTTGCTGAGATTAGCACGTTCAACCAAACACATTCCTCAGCTTTAAAGTGTAATTACAGAAACATAGAAAATATTATCGTTGTTTGATTGAACAAAATGCGGTGTTAGGTTACGCGACCCAAATCTTTATATCTTAAAGTTCTATCTAAATGAATAGAGAGTGTAGAATGAAATGGTGTATCATCATGTTTTTACTACTTAAATAAATAATATTATAAGGAAAAAAATATTTTAATATTCTATTGAATGTTATTCACACTAAGGAAAGGAAAATATTCGCTTGTTAACATCGTAAGCCTTTTAAGAGTCAGTCAAGGTAGTGCAGTACCGACATTGAAATTAGATATTTTATAAAGGAAAAGAGATATTAGCTATAACATTTTTACTTGCCCACGTCTCTCACGTTTCACCATTATTATTTGATACTAAAATGTAAGAATATGTAAATTGAATATTTTTTACTTTTTGAAATTGTGTTTTACGTGAAAGGACGGAAAGTGAAATCAAAAAAACCACTGGTGAAAGCCAGTCTTAGATAACGGATAATTCTCTTAGATAACTGATAATTCTTTTTTCTTTTTTTCTTAGGTTTACACGTTTTCCGCATATATCAGGGTAGGCGGAGGGAACCTAGTGTTAAGACACGTCGTTTCTCAGTTTTCACCGATTTACGGAGCTCGACACCGCGCCTTTCCTTGTTACCAAAGCGAAGAAACGAAAATATTAGTGAATTCCCCCTGAGTAAAGATTGAACCCACAACTGTCGCGTTTACAATCACACGCTCGTGCCACTGCGCCACGACTGCTTTATTGTAACTTAACTGTATTTTACATAATCTATTATAGATCATAGACCACCAACCGATACTCGAATAGTACAATTAGCGTGAAACTTTAATAAACTTTTTGTTCGCTTTTAAAACGTTTCATTTCTTAACAAAAGAAAACGTGATCGACCGATCGGATGGAATCTAAGTTATTTTCTAAAAGAAGTACAAGCTTCAAGCGAGGCTGTCGTGGCTCAGAGGCACAAAGGTGTGACCGTAATGTGACGGTTGTGGGCTCTAATTTTTGCCAAGTTTTATATTTATAGGTCTGCCTTACAGGTTTTGATAGTGTGGCTACTAAATTGACAAGCCAAGCAGTTACAAGGGCAAAACAAGCATTTACTAGGGTAGACAGAGAGAATCTAGTGTAAGGACACTCCGTTTCCTAGTTTCCGCCGGTCAAGCGGAAGCTATGACAATATTATATTTAAAATAATTTGATAGACAAACCGCGGCATTGAGATCTATCTCTTAATACGCAATATCACTAAGATACGGCGAAAATTGAACAACGGAGTGTCTTAACACTAAAACTAGGTTCCCTCAGCCTCTCCTACTATACACGAGATACAGTGTGAAGCAGCGTAATTTACTCAGTAGTCAAGCTTTTGGTAAAATGTAATACAATTCACATTCCATAGTTAACCGCGGCCCGTCGTAAAGAACGAATGAAACAATAAAACTATGGTTTTATAGCGTTTTTATGATGAGCGATTACAGGTGAGGTTTACAGTTGAATAACGAAATAGGATTTTTTTTTATTTGATATATTATAGTAAATGTGTTGCTTGAGGCAAGTCGTGGCGCAGCAGCACAAAGTGTGACTGTAAAACCGATTGATTGGTTGTGGGTTCGATCCACACTCTAAGAGATGAAATATTTACTTAAATTTATATTTCCATTTCTTCGCTCTGGTGTCGAGGCAAAGCGCGGCGTTGAGTTCTGCCATTTAAAACGCAATGCCTCCAGAATCTGGCAGAAAGTGTGGAACGGGGTGTCTTAACACTAGGTTTCCTCTGCCTACCCTGCTGTGTGCGGGATACAGTGTGAAGCTGATTTATTTATTTTTTTCTTATTTAGTTGAGGCCGTCGCGGCGTAGGGGCAAGTGTGTGATTGTAACGCGGCGGTTGTGAGTTCGATGCTCACTCGGAGGAATGAAATGTTATTTTGTTTTTTTAAAATCTTCACTCTGTTACCAAGGCGAAAGCGCGGCATTGAGTTCCGCCACTCAATGTGGTGGATGTGGATATGAAAAAAATTATGCTTTTTTTACTGTTCTAGGTTCTGGTTATACGTATATGGAGTGAAGAGAGATTATTTTAAATTTTATGTTCTATGTATGTAAGTTTAAAAATAACCAATCATTTAAAAAAACTAAAAACACGATTTTTTTAAATTTAAACCATTTATAAGACAAATGTAATTAGTTCAAACTTCATATTTCTACTAGTAGGTAGTCCAAGGTTCCATGAACCATCTTCCAATTCCATCATCAGACCAGCTCAATGGTACTATAATATTATATTGTCATCTAATCTACATATAATTGTCAAGTTTCATGTTATAAGACACAACAATAAGAAGTGCGTGTAATTTAAATTCTTAGATTTTAATACATAGTTACTTAACTAGTTAGTGCTCGAACTAATAAAAGCGGTTTAATATATGTTTTATAGTTTATATAAAGTTTTTATTTATTTTACTTATTTTGCTATTATCTTGTGCTAAATAAAATGTTTTAGTACTAACATAGAGGTATATCAATATATACCTCCATTCTCCGTTTTGCACCCGAATTTGGGACGCTCCATGACGATATATTTTTTATATATCTGTGAACACCGCGGTTGTAGGTTAAATCCCACTTGCGGTTATGAATTTTCTTTCTCTGTCACTCGCGGCGTTATGTTCAGCATGTCATCCCGTCTCAAAAATAGAGCGGGAAGTAGGAAACTATATATCTTAAGCGTACTAAATTTTACCGCTCCTGCAAAAAAACCTTTAATTGCACCTAAAAACCTTTATTTTATTTTTAATAGCCCTATATCATAATTTAAAAAAATATTGAAATTTACCAAAAGAAATAAACATATTATTCTTAACCTATCAAGAATTTTCTATAAGCGTACACTCACATGTAATCCTACAAACAAAGTTTACGAGACGCAGGTGTCCACAACTTATGGCCCAATTTCCACGTCAACGACATCTATTACTTAAGCAAGTTTAAGTTAGAAAAATTCGGAGTTTACCTTGAAAAATAACATAACTAATTGACAAAATTGCGGTAAACCAAGAATCTGATTGACTGCGGTGTTAGTGGGTTTGATGCCCACTGTGGGATGCTTTTAGAAATTAGCTTTTATCTGAGGGATCGTCAACGTGATCAAATAGAGCGACTTTCTGAGATTAAACCTTTCTACTAAATGTTTTCGCTCAACTATATTTATTTAGTTCCACGCTGTATCACGCACATAGCTGGGTAGACAGAGGGAACCTGAGAACCTAGTGTTATGATACTCTGATCTATAAAAATGTGATAAAAGTTCCCGGCGGTTAATTTCCGTAAGTCAACATGCTATATTTTTAATTTTTTTAAGTTCACGAAATGTAGAAGACAGAGTTTTAGGTTTGCTCTTTTTACCTTGGTCCAGCTCTATAATAAAACGTGAAGCTGTCTTTCATTAAGTAACAAAAAAATCAGCTTCATGCTGTATCCCGCACACAACACTGTAGGCAGAAGGAACCTAGTGTTAACTAGACTATGTTTCCCACCTTCCGCCGACTCAATGCCTCACATTGGTTGTTTAGTGACGGAATTCAACACCAGGCTTTTACCTTGGTGCCAGAGCGAAGAAATGAAAACACACAAATGACAACAACACATAATAAATAGAAAGTTATTCCCTCGAGTGGGATTGAACCTACAACCGTCACGTTACAGTCACACTCTTGTGCCTCTGGGCCAGGACGGTCTCAATAATTCATTAAATAAAAAAGCGAAATTTTCTTTATCTCAACACATCCATAGCCACAGTTTTAGGGTAAGAAATGCTTTGATCAAGAGTATCCAAGTCGTAACTTTTATACGGTCTGCCAAATCTACCCATTTTTTTTTATTATATAAATATGTCAAGATTTTGAAGGTTTTATTATCTACATAATGTAGCGGTCTCGATGTTGCCTTTGAAAATATGTAAAAACGTAATGTGATTTGCTTTTTTATTTCTTTATTGGATTGAGATTGTTTTAGTTCGTTTTGTTAAGAGATTAGGGATGTTATTTTTTATGCCATAGATGAATGTCCTTTTTTTAATCTTTACGCTGTATTTCACATATGTATAGCAGATCAACCAGAGGGAATCTGGGAACCTAATATAAAGACACTCCCCATTAACACACTTCCGTTCCTCACTTTCTGCCGAATTCTGGAGTCACTATAGCAGTGACTTTATAGTGACCGAGTGACCGCATATAGATGAAGAATAATATATGATGTCAAAAAAACAACAAGTAAATAAGTAACATACAATCAACACATTCATTCATTGAGGCTAAGTTATAGGTTTGATTTCCACTCAATAAAATGAAATATTTAATATTTACATTTCCTCTTTCTGGAGCGAGGCAAGCTTCGGAGTTGAGTTCCGCCACCCAATATGCAATTCCGTCTAAAACTTTGCGTAAAGTGGGGAACGATAATGCTAAAAAAAAAATCTCCAATTTTAAGCAGTTATTTGAAATAACAAAACAAGCAAGTGTCAATTTTATGACAACAAATAACTAAAAATAACATCAGATAACAGTAAGAGTACTGTTAATATTCAATAAATTATAAGAGATAGGCTTCCGTATAATTCTTCTAACAGATTATCGGGTGGGCTGATTCTAATCGGGCGATACGATCGTGACCACACGCAGTTGTTTTGGAAACGTACGTGGTGATATTCTCTTATTTGTGTATATTTATTTATAATAAATAACTAAAATAGATTGTTCTTTTATATTATAATATAGTATTTTTTTTAGTTTCTCGCTGTATCCCGCACATAGCGGGGTAGGTAAATGTAACCTAAGAACCTAACGTTAAGAAACTGTGTTTCCATTAAGGTACTTCAGTTTTCCAATTGCTGCCGAACTCTCCGAGGTGCAAAGCTTAAATTTGGGTGAAAGATTAAATATTTATTTTCTTCGAGAGGGAATCGAACCGATAATCGGTTGCGTTTATTGTGGTATGCTTGTGCCACAACTGGCCACATTAAAATTACTTAGAAGATAAGTAACATTT
The DNA here is from genome assembly GCA_013421005.1 of Heliconius erato x Heliconius himera. Taxonomy (NCBI): domain Eukaryota; kingdom Metazoa; phylum Arthropoda; class Insecta; order Lepidoptera; family Nymphalidae; genus Heliconius; species Heliconius erato x Heliconius himera. The sequence goes on along the minus strand of JAATLQ010036750.1, from coordinate 22,943 downwards.
AGTATTAAAATGTATCTTTATTTAATGGCTATAAGCATAGCTCATCAAGTAAAATTGGGCGTTGTGGCGTAGCGGGACAGCTATGTCAGTAAATACAACAATTAAAGGTTCGTTTACCACTCGGGGGAAATAAATTATTTTCATTTCCCTAGTCCGGTAACAAGATATAGTGCGGTATCAGAGAAAAGTGGTGGGCGGAGTGTTTTAACACTAGATCCTACCTCCCTCCCTCTTCTGCCTACTTTTACTATATGAAGTGGCGAGGAGGAGAAGCGTGAATCTTTCCATAATAAAACGTACTCTGTTCTTTATATAACTAAAATACCAGCGTTTGTAAGTAACCAGTTTTGTATATGGAGCAATACGGAAGCGTATGTTTACATTTCAATAACAACAATTAAAAGCGATGGTATCTGCAGAATAATATACTAGAAAACTCAATTATAGCTTCAAAAATTATTGGTAATTTATTTTGTAATACACTTGCTTTAATATTAGATTGTTATATTGTTTGAATTTTATTAAATTTTCATACGTTTTTGCTTTAACATTTTTTTTTATTTGATTTAGATAAATTTCAGATATACTAGATTAGGTTAGGCTAGTCAAAGGGCATCTGGTGTTAAGTCATTCCGTTCCTCATGTTAAACTCTTTAAATGGTGTAACTCAACGCCGCGGTGTGTCGTCTATATAATGTATATGTAAATTATATAGTCCACATCTATGGAATTTGCATCAAAAGAACTCAATAATGTCTTAATTTCAGACTATTTTAAATATACTTTTTTCTGTTCAAAAATCTCTGAGACGTGAACCTGAGAACCCAGTGTTAAGACACTCCGTTCCCATTATGATACATCTGTTTCCCACAAACTGCCAGATTCTGGTACCGAACTTATGTATTATATTAAATTAATAACATAAAAAAAATGTTTCAGAAATGAATGATTTTTTTATATAAAAAAATCTTTTAAAAATTTGCTTCACGCTGTATCCCTCACATAACAGGGTAAGCAGAGATACCTGGTGTTAAGACACATTTTCCGCCGAATTCTGAGGACTTTCGAAGTTTTTTCCGAATTTATTTCCGAACGACGAATTCCGCGTTTGTCGCTTTGCATAAATTTCAATAAATATTTAATTCCCACTTATGAGGATCGAACCCACAAAACAGCCATACATTTGCTCCACTCCACGACTGGCCTCAATCGAAAATCTTCTAACAAATAATAATATTTACAATGATATTCAAAACAGTGTACTTACTGACTGAGCGAAACTTGGCGCTATGCCCCAAGAATAAGCAAGTACTGTAAAAGCGAGTCGAGTCGAGTTATCGTTCAAATTAGCTGTTGAAAATTAAGTAAGACCACAAAACGTGAATGTTTTAAGACGTTCTTGATGAATTTAGATGGAATGCTTGGATTTGTTTATTATACGTATTTTCTTTTTGAGGTTAGGCAGAGTGAATTTGGTGTTATGGCACTCTGTTCTCCACAATATTTTTTCTCTTAGGCGGGACTCAACCCCGCGTTTAGTTTAATAAGACTGTGAAAGCGAAACTTTTTTATGCAAGTACCTATATCTTTTTAGCTTCATTCTGCATACAGCCGGTTGGACAGAGGAAACCTAGTGGTGAAGCATTCCGTTTCTTACGCGCTCCCCAATTTAAAAAAAAATTGCTATGTGCAGGATAAAGAGATAAAACTTAAAAAAATTACCTTCATCTTCCGTATATCAGTACAGGCATAAAGAACTTAGTATTAACACACTGTTCTCCGCTTTCTCCACAATTTCGATGCAACCTATTGAGTTGCAGATCTCAAAATTGTGATAATATTATGATTTTATTATATAACCTGACTGACTGACTGACCGTATACATGGGTATACGGTCAGTCAGTCAGTTTGAGGTCAGTCCTGGCGCAGGGGCACACAGTGTAAAGAACTCGAGGAAATTACGTGTAAAAAATATTTATTTACATTTATATTTTTTTTCTTCGCTCTGCTGTCGAGGCAAAGCGCGGCGTTGAGTTCCGCCACTTAACACGTAATGACTCCAGAACTCGGCGAAAAGTAGAGTGTCTTAACACTAGGTTCCCTCTGCCTATCCTGCCGTGTGCGGGATACAGTGTAAAGCTGATTTATGTATACAGTGCATACAGACAGCTATTTATAACAAGCCAAAACAATAAAAACATTTTTATTGCTTAGCGGGATAGGGATTTGCTAGTTATTTAATTATTTATTACTAAAATGATTAATATACAAATTATTAAAATTACGTTTATCTTTCTGTTGATATTTTTTTTATTGAGAAGGGGGTGGAACTTATTGCTTGTTTACAAGGAAATATCGACGGTTGATTATTTATGGGAGTTGTGATTGTTATGTAGAGTTACATAGAAATTGGTAAAATGATATCCTTTTTTGTATTAAGTTATATAATTTTGTATATTTAGTTTTATAATATTGTTTGTTTCATTTTGGGGGGTTAGGCGACAGTCATGGGTTCGATTCTCATTCGAGGAATAAAATATTTAATATTATCATTTTCTCGCTTTGGTAACGATGAACGACGATGCGATGTTGAGTTCCACCACACACTACGCAATGCCTCGTAAGAAAAGAAAAAAAAAATTAATTAAAAATATACCAACTGCTTCTCCTTATAGTTTATAAAATATAATTATATATATTTTGTATACAAACGTACAAATAATAAAAATTAATAAAGTTACCTTCACGTAGGCTAAGATTTAATTAAAATGCTTTTGAAATAAATAATATTTAGTAGTCGTTTTTGTACGTGAAAAAAGCTCCCTAGAAGAACATTTAGAATTTGTAAAGATTTTTTTAATATGAAATAGACTTTTTGTTTACTTATTTCGTTAATGTTTCTTTATATTTTCTTGATACATTTTTTTCTTTTTCTTGATATTTTTTTTTCTATTTCCACAATATATTTTTTTCTGCAACTTAATTAATTTAATTTTTTTATATATTAACAAAGACAAAAACTTCTTAAAATATAATAAGAGAAGACCTCGGTTGACCTTCAGGAATACAGTATCGATTATACTAAAGGAGAGTTACTTATAAAGCAGAAGGATTTTCTTATTTCTCATAATCTGTTCACTAGTTTGAGAGATACAGGGGAACAAAGGAACGGAATGAAGGAATACGTTAAAAACATAACCTTTCTTTTGGTATGGGCTTATTATCGGTAGCAGAATAATATTATGTTAAATTACATTAAAACTTCACGTTTTATATTAAGAGACTCTTTTTAAACTTATGAACACTCCAACATGTTATTTGATTTCCGCCTATTTTTCGAAACATTGCGAGTTGAATGACGGAACTCAACGCCGCGTCTTGTATTCTTACTTAATGCGGGAATCGCCTCTTATAATATTTTGTTGTTTACTTTCTGTACCAATTCGTATTATATTATGAGTTTGAGCGAGCTTTGTTATATCTTAAATTAATTTAAAATAGCTTCAAGTTATTAATAGGCAGAGAAAACCTAGAGATAAGATACTCCGTCTTCCACTTCCCGCCGAATTCTGGCTCGCACGCTCTTTGCCCCGATACCAGAGTGAAGAAACAGAAATTTAAATTTAAATAAAAAAATAATTTCCTTGAGTGGGGATCAAACCCACAGCCATTCGTGTTTATTCCATTCTTTGTGCCCCTGCGCCACGACTGGCCCTGTAATATCCTAGCCTTAATAAGATATTATAGAGGCCAGTCGTGTCCATATAAAACTAATACTTTGTCCTGAGTACCATCCTATTGCACCACGACGGTTTAGTGACGATAAGTTACTCTTGTATTTAACATGTTAGTAGGTTCAATTTCCAAAATATATTTTTTTAAGAACTTATTCAGTATATAACAGATACTCAAAAGCGGGCTTAAACATACAATCGAAAAGAAAATTGAAAAGAAAACAATTTAACTTTCAGAATTATGTTTCTATTCATGAGCTCACAACGACTTAAGCAAATAATATCTTGCTTACTTTGAATACTGAATGTTTTATGTGATTGTTGTGTTTATGTGGAATCCCAAAGGTCGTGGGTTTGATTCTCGCTTGATATAGATTATGTAATGGGAATGAATTGTATTTTTAGTGCGGAATACAGCGTGAAGCTGATTTTGATTTGATTCGTTCTATTTAAGAAAAAACGAACCCTTATAAGATCACTTTGTTGTCTGTCTGTCAGTAGCATTTATCTGAGGAACGGTTGGAGATATCAAAGATATTGAATTTCAAACTATATACGGATACGGATCTACGGATACGGATCTACTTTATTTAAAAAAAAGATATGGCCGTTTATATAGCGAAAAATAGCGTATTTCGTCACTATAAAGAGAATCAAATTAAATATGGTACTTCCGGTTAACCTAGAGTCAGTGCAGCTTCTACAGGCAGTGCTATTTTAGGAAAAATCTGAAAACTATACATTTGTCCCTAAGTCCTAAAAAGAGGGAAAAACTTTATATTAAAGTCGTTAGTTTCAGTAAATTATCAGATGAAAGGGCTCTGGCTAGGCTAATTATGAACTTCAGAAAAAGCCCGAGACCTCCAATTTTTGTACGGAACCCTCGATGGGCGAGCCCGACTCGCGCTTGTCCAGTTCCTTTTAATAAATAATTTGCCTCGTTACCAGAGCGAGGAAATATAAGTATATAAATATTAAGAGCCATTTGACCCAATTAGGTACATTGCTACAAAAGATCATTCTATATTTTTGACGTTGCCGGGAGATTGGGTGTAAATTCGATTACCACTCAGGTGAACGAATTTATTACACATCCTCACTGTAGTAATACTATAAAATACAAAGCGCGGCGTTGAATTGAAAGGAGTGTCTTAGCACTAGGTTCCCACTGCCAACGTACAGTAAAAAGAATGAAACTGCTAAATTTCTGCAGTGATACTTTAACTTAACAGCAATTCGGGTTAAATTTGACATCGTAAGAATTTCATAATTTAGAGATTATTTAATAATTTAAAGATAATTATTGCTTTGAATAGGAATCAAACTTGTTACCATCGTGTTTATAGTCAAACCCTCTGATATACATACATATATATACTTACACACACATGTATAATATGTATAATAGTACGCTTTCTCTATTAACAGTCTCGTAGCTTCAATTTATGAACAATACACACTCTGTTTGAATATGTATGATAAAATCGGAATATTCTGCAATTCCACAAAATATCGATTTTAAATCGCCATTGATTCGACTGTCAGATTTGCATTCGATAGAAATTCGAATGATTGATAGTGCTAGTGTAGTTTTAGAGTGTTTGTTTTTGTTTAGTTCTATATACACAATGAGTTTTAGCCAAAATATAATAATAATGTATCATATAAACGATTATATGGGTTCAATTGTATTTTTTTTTCTTCGTCTGGTAAGGAATAACGCGGCGTTGAGCTCTGACACTTAACAGACATTTTTGTCTGATATGGCAGAAAGTAGAGTTTAAAATCTAGATTCAAGATTCTCCGTTCTGCGCACTCAATTTTTGTAACATTGTATACTGGGTGGCGGTGTCCAACACTGCGACTTGACTTGTGTCCTGGGCAAGTGGGAGTCGAACCCATAACCTTCGCGTTGTCAGTAAGATGCTGTGCCACTGTACCACGATCTCAATTGGTTAAGAAATACTATATAAGTGATTTGCTTGTTACAGGTAGAAGCAAAACCGTCATGTAGATATGTAAGTAAATTGTAATTATTATAAAATTCACTTTTACACCTTTATTCGCCGTTTTCAGCAGGTTAGGTGGTACTTTTTACTAGTGTTAAGACACTACGTATGGTCAGTGCTACATTACAATTTCTATTATTATCATCCTGTCTCCGTTCACTACTGGACGCCCAGTAGCAAGTCCAGCAGCCAGCTGAAACCATCAACCAGCTATCCAAAAGCACGCTTCTAACCTCCCTTTTTGGATCTTTGCATCTAACCTCAGCTAATCATCCATAGTACACTTCGCTTGCTGAGGCATGGTCTCCACTCCAGATTCCGCTTAATAATATTAGAAATAAAAGCATTTTTTTATCTTTCAAAGCTATTTCGTAGTATCGCTGTAATATCTGAAAATAAAAGTACCTACTCGAAAACAATGAAATTTCATATAGTCTTAAATTATATATATATATATATATATATATATATATATATACATATATATACCTATATATACATATTTTTATATAATTTTTGGAGAGTTCTTATTGAAGTAGTTGAATCGTGTATCTTCATATGATGGTTTGGGCTGAGGGAACCTGGGAACCTGTTAAGACACAACTGGCCTCGGCATTAAAATTATGATATAAAAAAAATCTGATGTTATAAATAAAGATCTTAAATAAACATTTATGCAAAAATATATTCGTAAATATACAACTTAAATTATATTCATATAATTGCCACTTTAGATAAAACTAAGTAGTAGTACAAAAGAAACCGAAACATTAACGATTTTACAACTCTATTATAATACTTTTTTACATAATTATATACAGATACTAAATATCGAAATGTCGAGTGGCCATAAAATTGTAAGTTGTTTATTAATTAATTTTAGCTTCACGCTGTATCAACTATAAACGCGACATATACGGTAGAAAGTAGGGAACGAAAGTGTCTTAACACTAGGTTCCCAGGTTCCCTCTGCCTACCCTGCTATGTGCGGAGTACAGAGTGAAGCTGACAAAGAACACGTAAAATGATACAGAATATATAGAAAAGAAGACTTTAATTACTATAATTTGAGGCCAGTTGTGGCGTAGAGGCACAATTTATGACTGTTACCGCGACTGATATGGATTCGATTCCTACTTGAGGAAATGAAATATTTACTTAATATTTATTTAATATTTTCAGTTCTTCGCTTTGGTGTCGAGGCAAAAGCGTGGCGTTGAATTCCGCCACATAACACGCAATAACTCCAGAATTAGACGAAAAAGGGTAACGGAGTGACTTAACACTATATTTCCTCTTCCTACCCAACTATGTACAGAATATGGCGTAAAACCGAAAAAAAAAACGAGTATAATTAAATAACCGAGCTTAAACTCCACTAAAACTGTAGAAACATTAGCAAAACGCTCTTAAATTTTCAATAATTGTCTCCCAAAAAGCTCATATGAAGTAATAAATCAAACATAAAAGCAGATTCTCGTCCCCAAATTATTAAAAGTATCCTTGAAATCCCGATGGAACAATTAGAGAGCCAGAGCAGCCCTTTGCGGGTCCCGCAAAAAGTCGAAATGACTCATGTTTAGTGAACCACCGACTGACTTAATTAGAGAAAGTTACTATCCACCCGGTTTTTTACTATGGTGACGTTTAATAGAATGCCGTAAATTACTTTTGGTGGAACGGTCGGATTGTCGGGTTGATTGTGGAAACTATTATTATAACTAATCTTGGTGTTTTGTCTTGATCTATTTTTAGTTTTTGTTTTGTTGGCAAATGAAATTTATCCCGCTGTATCCCGCTAACGGGGGACAGAGGTTCAAATGTTAAGACGCTCCGTTACCCACGTAACACCGATTTTTTCACTTAAATGGTGGAATACTACGCCGCGCCTTGCCTTCTTACCGATATGGAAATAATTCGATTCCTCGAATCGGAGTCGAACTCGTAACCATTGTGTATACGCTGTGCCACTGCTTCATGACAGCCTTACGGGTGTGTTAATTTATGTAAAGAAAGCAAAGTTTCTCTATACAATTTTAATGTTAAAATATTCCTAAAAGTGACATTTAATACCATCCACCAGCAATCTTGTATAAAAGACACGCCCCAATTGCGCGATAAAAGCATCAAAAATCAAATTTGTTTAATAAAATTGATATAAATTAATAATACAATTCACGAATCACTGAATACAATCTCGTTAAAGAAATAGTTAGGAAACACAAAAAGGAGAAGAAGAAATTTTTGTAATTTACAAAAAAATCTTATTCAATGCTTAACTGACTAATATTGTACTAATTTTTTTTTTAGCTTCACTTATGAATTCTTGAGGCATTACCGGCGGACCTCAACGCGGCGCTTTGCCTCATTGCGAGAATGATAAAATAAAGACCGTAAATATTTTATTCCCCCACGTGGGATAAAACCCACAACCGGTCGTATTTACAATACAGTACTAATATTATTAAATCCAAACATCAGTCAAAATCAAAACTCAAATCAGCTTCACGCTGTATCCCGCATACAGCAGGGTAGGCAGATGGCTAGTGTAAAGACACTCCGTTTCCCACTTTCCACCGGATTCTGGAGACATTGCGTGCTGAGTGGCAGAACTCAACGCCGCGCTTTGCCTCGACACCAGAGCGAAGAAATGAAAATATAAATGTAAATAAATATTTCACTTCCTCGAGCGGGGATCGAACCCACAACCAGTCGATTTTACAGTCACACTTGGTGCCCCTGCGCTACGACCGGCCTCAAACATAAGTCACTAGAAATTTTACATTTTTCCCAATAACTTGCGATTTCCGCAAATGAATATTGAACACGTAATAAATTATCAATAACACCGTTTAGTTTAGTTTGAAAATCGTCGCGTTTGCCCGAAATGTCCATTTACATTCGAAATTACTGACAACTAATAGGCTGATCTCGATGATCTGTAATTTGATGGGATTCCTATTTGGATGGGATTTGGATATATCTAATATGAATGTACATTTACATATTTTTTCCGTCGGGAGGCCAGTCGTAGCGCAGCGGCGCAAGTGTGACTGTAAAACCGACTGGTTGTGGGTTCGATTCCCACTCGAGGAGATGAAATATTTACTTAAATCTATATTTCCATTTCTTCGCTCTGGTGTCGAGGCAAAGCGCGGCGTTCAGTTCTGCCACTTAACACGCAATGCTTTCAGAATTCGGCAGAAAGTGGGGAACGGAGTGTCTTTCACTAGGTTCCCTCTGCCTACCCTGCTGTGTGCGGGATACAGCGTGGAGCTGATTTTATTTTTTTAGTAGAATAAACTAGGGGAACCTAGTGTTAACTCTCTCTGATCCCCAAATCGTGTCTAATTTTAGAGACATTCCGTATTGAGTGACAAAGCTCAACGAAAAAAATAAAAAATAAAATTATTTATTCCCTCGAGTTGGAATTGATACAATCGTCTACAAAAATTAGTCGTCAGCTTAGTTATATACTGTGCCACTGCGTACTTTATTACATTGACAACTTAACTTATATAAATCGATTTCTAGTCGAGTGGAATTTAGCCGTAGTTTAATGGTTTTTAGAATATTTGTTAGATTTCTCTAATGATCTCGATTAGACATCGACATATTACTATGGGAAATATATTCATTTCTGGTCGGTTTCCAGGAGACGCGGGTTCGAGTCTCGCTAGGTTCAAATTTTTATACGATTTCTAAATAAATATTTTTCTTACCTAAGTGTGGAATAACATTTGAAAAATATAAAAAAAATAATTTCTTGTTTATTGTTTTTAAAATTAACGTCACTTACTTTTCGAAATAGGTTTTTTTTACAAAACATATCCTAAATACTACTCAGCGTAATTTGAAGCAGCATCTCTTGGAAGCCGACTTTAACGTGTTCTAAAAAAGTATTTATATTACCTAAATATGAAATAATATTTCAAATATAAAAAAAAATTGACGTCATCTGTTCAAAACGTGATTTCATTGTCGTTAGTACAGTGAAGCAGGTAATACCTAGAAAGTGATTTTTTAGCTCCTTTAATAATGTCATACATAAAAATATTATTATTATACATTTATTAATTTCGTTATTTAAGGCCAGTCGTGGCACAGGGACATAAGTGTGTAACTCTACACGCGACAGGTTTCGGGTTCGACTGCCAATTAAGAAAATAAAATATTATATAATTTAATATTATGATTTCTTAATTCTGGTAACGATGTAAAAGCATGGCGTTGAGTTCCGCCACTTAACAAGCAATGCCTAAAGAAATCGACGGAAAATGGGGAACGAAAGTGTCTGAATGGGAATATTGCTATATGCGGGATACAGTGCTAAGTTAAAAAAAATTACTAAAATATTGTTATTTTTTTTGCAATTGTCACTGGAATTGAAAAAAGTTATAAGAACATCCAAAAATTAGATATTATAATTAGATATTACTTTACAAGCTTCCAAATAGAGTGACAAAAAATAAACACTCCACTCATAAATATTAAATGCAAATATCTAAGAAAATAAGACTGGAGGGGCACTATTTAAACAAATTAACTAAGGAAAGTAGCAAATTAATATTTATATAGAATCTCGTATAAACAAAGCTTGGGAGAGTTTTCCTTGTTAAAATTCCATGTTTTCTTATAAATAATAGAGAGGTTTCGTTCCAACTTGCCTTGAGACGGTGCCGGTGCCTTGACGAGATCGGTGTTAATAAATGACGAGGGTTTAATGTATTTTTCTTTATGAAAATTTCTTTTAGTTGTTAATTTGGTATGTGGTAACTTTGTAATGGAAGTCGTCAAAAAATATCATTTGAGGCCGTCGTGGCGCACGAGTATGGGACTGTAAAAGTTAAGGTTGTGGGTTCGATCCCTTTATGGGGACATAAATTATTATTTAATAATAATTTTCATTTCTTCGCTCTGCTAACAAGGCTTTCTGTTTGCCTCAAAAATGCAACGGAAAGTGGAGCGGAGTGTCTCAACACTGGGATTTCTCTGTCTAAACTGCTGTACGCGGGATACAGCGTGAACGTGAATTAATGAATTAAAAAAAATATTTTACAACAATTATTTCAGTTCCTGTATAAAATACAAAGAAGTCCATAAAAATCTACATGATCACAGAAGAAAAACCACAAGTAAAAACTAGTATTATTATAAGACTTAAGAAAAATTCAACTGAAACTAAACAATATTTTATTTGCCATTTTGCTATTCTAGTTATTTTAGTTTCCACTAAAGACCTAACTGTGATAGTTATTTAGCATTGTTTCACATTTCCCTCGTTATATTTAATCGTTATTCCACAGCTTGTCAAGGCTTTAGTTTAACCCAGATTTGAAGGAGATCGGCCTTCCGGTTATATTTAAAAATGTTATCAGATAAAACTAAGATGGGAAAAGTTATCGTGTTATAGTGATAATGCAGATTTTTTGTTGATAGAAGAGAAAATAAAATTGTTTATGTTAATATGGATTTTTATAGTTGAAAAATATGGAGAAAAGTGTAGTTTCTCTCCGTTTATGGTTTATATAAGTTAAGTGTCCACCACACTAAACTTATATAAACCTGATGCTGTCGTGGTGTAGGGGCGTGTGTGATTGTAAACGCGACGGTTGTGGGTTCGATTTCCACTTGGGGGAATAAATGGAAATATAAATTTAAATAAATATTTCATCTCCTCGAATGGGGATCGAACTTACAACCAGTCGGATTTACAGTCACACCTCGTGCCATTGCGCTACGACTGGCCTCTATGACGGGTTAAGGATGACGTTTTACGTTTTATTTTATGTAACGATATCTATATTCATTTAATTTTGATGCTTTAACCAACGGACTATTTTAAACTATTATTTCGTTTCTCATGTTATATAACAAAATGTGAAATTAAAAAGCCAGTCGTGGCGCAGCGGCACGAAGTGTGACTGTAAAACCGACTGGTTGTGGATTCGATCCCCACTCGAGGAGATGAAATATTTACTTAAATTTATATTTCCATTTCTTTGCTCTGGTGTCGAGGCTAAGCGCGCTGTTAAGTTCTGCCACTGAACACGCAATGCCTCCAGAATCTAGCAGAAAGTGGGGAACGGAGTGTCTTAACACGAGGTTCCCTCTGCCTACCCTGCTGTGTGCGGGATACAGCGTGAAGCTGTTTTTTTTTTGTTTTTCATTAAAATGTGAATATTTTTAAAGATTAGTTAAAAATTTGTTAATGAAAAGCACATTCCCATAACTTTGTCCAATTCGTTCGCGGTGGCCGTCGTTTATACATTAAAATAGTTGACATTTCGGTCAAAAGAAGCCGGTTTCCGTTGCGCTCCATTGATCAAAGTAATAAAAGGAGGCCCGCGAACTCTAGATGTTGTTTTGATTAAATTTTCATGTTCTAAAGTAAAAGGATGGCTGCATTTTGTTAGTTCTCTGTGTTGGGACGACTTATTTGTTTTTTTTTTGCTTTTTTTATGTGTTTTTTTTTTTTGAGTATCAAAAAGTGTTGAAATTGTCATTTACCTGACAGAATGGTTGTTTTTTTTACAAATATTTGATTAGTTGATTAGGTATCTTATCAAATATTCTGTCTCTTAAATAAAGTAGAAAGGAAGAAGGAGAAGGAAGATGGAGAACTAAATGTTTACATAATATAAGAAATCCTATTATAATATATTGTCTTATAATATTCAAAATAAACATTTTTGCTTGACATCAGTACAATGAAAACAGAGAATATTTTTAAAATTTTTTTAAAGTGTTATTCCACACTTAGGAAAGAAAAATACTTATTTAGTAAACGTATAAAAATTTGAACGGAGCGAGACTCGAACCCGCGCCTCCTATACCCTGCTGGTCGGTTTCCAGCGTAGCGTTTGGCGCTCCGTTCGATCTGACTACCCCGCTAGGGATAAATCGTGAAGCTAGTATAGTATCTAAATAAATATTTTTCATAGAGAATATGTAAATATTTCTATATCTGGTAAATATATAATGGCACAAGAAAAGGTGAAATCACAAAGAAAAAAAAAGACAAAGGCTCCTAAGCACATAGACAAGTATTGACAGCCAGAGGACAGGACGTACATAAGTGATATAAAGTCTTTTATATCCACTTTTATCCTGTTTATGAAGATTGTGGCTTCTCTGTTGGTAGTCAAATCTCGAAATGAAACTTACATGAAACAAAATCGCTGTTTACCTCATCTGAAATTGTTTGTGGCAAACAACGTTTTTATTAATATTCAATTTGTAGGTATAAGAGGAGAGTGTATATTACGTTGTGGCGCAGCGGTAACAGGGACGTTTGAAGGTTCGATTTCCAGTTGAGGGAATAAATTATTTTACTTACCTACCACTTCACGCTTGTAGTGTTGATGGAGATGAATAAAAGTCTACTCACGGCTTACACTGAGTACATTCAACACCACTTCAAAGTACATATAGTTTGAACACAAATCACACAAGAAGATCACGACACAGTTTATACAAAAGTCAACTACAAACATATATATAAAACAGAACACGATAAATACTGTACTGTATTTGGAAGGAAATAATAAAGAAAACAATGGAACGTATGGGAAGCGCATCGAGTGGCAAGCATCGACTGTTATATTTAAAATATGCTGTCGACAACGGGGTAGGCGTAAATGTTAGAACGCCTTACCGGTTCGGTCGACGGCAGCGCTCTCATATAAATATACTAAATACGAATACTTACTATAAAATATATAAATCCTATTAAATGTATGTATGATTTTATGTATGTGTATAAATGATAAATAAATAAATTACAATATTAAAATATATAAATAACACATATTAAATAAACTATAAATGTAAATAATAGTTCCCTACAACGCTTAATTCTGGATAAGCAGAAGAAGTTGTTTCCCTATATTCAATTGAAACATTGCGTGAGCCGTGACGGTACTCAATACCACACTTTGTCGTTATAGAGCATGAAAGTAAAAATAATTTAATTATTATCATTCATCCGTCTGGATCGAACCTGCAACCACCATCTTTAAACGCTGAGTTATCTCTATGAACTATAACAGGCTGTATTAATCAGATAGGTACGTACTAAATGTGCCACAAGAGTCTATTATATTGGACGATTGATCGAGTGTCGGTTTCAGTGCTGATTGAAGATATGAACAATTAGAAGAGCAGTTGAATTAGGTGAAGCTGTCTTGTGCAAGTCATGTTGAGATTTGTTCATTTTCGCTATGAATATACCCGCACACAGTAGTCTAGGCATAGGGAACCTAGTGTTAAGACACTCTGTTCTCCACTTTCGCCGAGTTCTGGAGGCATTGCGTGTTGCGTGGAGGAACTTAACACCGCGATTTGCCTCGTCACTAGAGCAAAGAAATGAAAATATAAATGTAAATATATATCTTATCCTCGCGTGAGGATCGAACCCACAACTAGTCGATTTTACAGTCAAACTTTGTACCCCTGCGCTACGAATAGCCTCATAAGTTGTAAATTTCTTATAAGATGTAAATGTTATTTAAAAAAAAATAAGATACTTATTAAAACAAGATAATTCGTGCTTGTGGGTGATGTTATCCATATAAATATAATTTTTATACTTTTATTCTGTATCACATATGTGGCCTAATAGGAAGAAGGAACCTAGTGCTAAAACAATAAATTTCTCACGAATCTTCCAATTACCAAGACATTGCGTGTAAATTGGCGGAACACAACTCCCCGTTAAGATTCAAAGACAAAAATTTATAACAAGGCTAGTTAAAAAAAAAGCTATAAAAGTAATACCATTACACTAATTGAACATAACTCATTAAAAGTATTAAAAAATGTCAATTGGAAACGAAGTAAGAAGTAAAGCTAAAGAAGTTTACCAATTTAAAGTTAAATTGTAACATTTCAATCAAAAGGACTGAGAGATGGAGATTTTTTTTCTTTTATACTTCGTCTATATTATTTTTTCACGAATCTAAAAGATTATTCATTATTTTTTTGTATATTTTTTATGTCTTATTTTGTTAGCTATATTCCATGCAGCAGGGTAGGCTAAGGGAACCTAGTGTTAAGATATGTCTTTCCTCACTTTTTGCCCAATTATCGAAGCATTGCAGTGGATTGTTAGCGGAACTCAACGCCGTGCTTTAACTGACCGTGGCGAGAAAATGAAAATAGTCTATTTCTCAGAATAAGAAACGCCAACAAAGGGCTAAGTTGAAGCGCCACAATAGCCTCTTTAAATTTTTAAGAATATATTTATTGTGACTATTATTATTCGGGACGTTTCTGTGCGAAATATATTAGTTTTTATTTATATTATTTGAATTAATACGTAATTCAGATACAATACGTTACATTTGCTTAGAGTTTTTAAGCAGATAAAAAAATATATATATGGTCAAAACTCGTCATATTTCTTTTCAGCTTGATATTTTTTTCCTCAACTAAGACATGCTTTTGACTTTACTCATATATTTAAATGGCAATATCTATCTACTTTATACGACAATCGGGATCGGGAAACTGCGAGAAGCTAAAACTAATGTTAAGATTATTATAGATAGTGCAGGTAGAGCAGAAAAAATCTTAGTCAGTATCCAAGACGTTCTCTATTTTACGCCTTAACTAGAGTAGTTACAATTACGGAGCGACGGAGCTTAACGCCGCACAAGTAAACAATTCGCAATATCATTAAAATATTTGAACAGTGGAGGACGAAATACAACCTACCGATACTTGAAAAGAAAAAAATCATATAAATATACTTTTATTTATCTTCAACAAAATTCCAAAGGCAACTGCAATACAAAAATCAATCCCATTGAAAGTATTCGAACCGAGACTCTCGAACAAAAGAGTAAGAGACAAAAGCCAGCCACTACTATAAAGGGAGGCTCTTTACGTTACTTTTTATTGTCGCCTAACCTTTTACTATATAACTTTGCTTGTATATACAAATTAATCATAGTTTAGGTTAATAGTTAAGGTAATACTTAAGTCCGGTGAGGCCGGTCGTGGCGCAGCGGCACGAGGTGTGACTGCAAAACCGACTGGTTGTGGGTTCGATCCCCGCTCGAGGAGATGAAATATTTACTTAAATTTATATTTCCATTTCTTCGCTCTGGTGTCGAGGTTAAGCGCGGCGTTGAGTTCTGCCACTCAACACGCAATGCCTCCAGAATTCGGCAGAAAGTGGGGAACAGAGTGTCCTAACACTAGGTTCCCTCTGCCTACCCTGCTGTGTGCGGGATACAGCGTAAAGCTTATTTAATTTTATTTAATACTTAAGTCCGACATGGCGCGGTGGCACTGCGTTCACTGCGTAACAATTATGGGATCGATTTCCGCTTGTTGGAATGAATTATTTTGTCTCAGTTCTCAGTGAGAAAATAAAGTCTCCAGTGGGTATTGAACCCATTACACATTGCGCAACGATGGCCAATTCACTTCACTCTATCGCCATTGTAAAGTAGATATTATCTACTTTATCATGGCGTTGAGTTCCGCCATTCAATACGCAAAGCTTCCAAAATTCGGTAAAAAGTAGAGAACAAAAGAATGTAATGGGAATGTTTTACACTAGGTTCCCAGGTTCCCTCTGCACTGTGCAGCCAAAAAAAAATATCTACTTAGAAACAACTGATCAATATCTTCAACATGACACCTAACCAACAAATTAATCATTCCTTTGTTTAAAACACAAAAGAAAACTTTCAAATAATATTAGACGTTTGATAAGAATTAAATATCGGGTTGCAAAGTTAATGTGATGGACAGCCGAGTGTCGGGTGTCGTAATTATTCTAAAATAAGTAAAAATCTTGTGAATAATATAAACGAAAAATAAGACGAAAATATTATTATAGAAAAAAAGAGGCGCAAATGTTTTGTATCGAGCCAAAGCCCGACGTTGAGTTCCGCCACACAACAATAACTCCAGAATTCAGCGGAAAATTGGGAACGTCTGGGAGTGTCTTAACACTAGGTTCCCTCTGCCTACCCTGTTGTAAGCGGGATACAGCGTGAAGCTGATCATTGTAATAGAACTATACATTCAATTATTGAGGGTTCAATGCCCATTCAACAATTAATAATCGTCATTTCTCTTCTCTTGCAAAATAAAGCGCGGCGTTAAGTTCCACCACTCAGCACACACGAACCACACGAAAAATATTAAGCTGCTTCACAACACAAACATACATGTACATACATGTTAATAAGTTATATCATTTTAAATTAATCTCCAATATTATTATACGGCTATATTGTATTACCATAATCGGAGAACGTGACGGCTTAACGCAATCAACTGATGAATCGATCGTTAATCAGGTTTGGCTTTACCGCACTGGATGACTACACTTTGACTTTATTGACTAGCCCTTTGTCTAGTGTTTTAGTTAGATGCACTGATGGTCCTGGTTAGTTTGTTTAATTTAGATATTCTATATATTTTTAGTTTGGGATGGAGACCATTGAGGAGCAGTGGGTCTGGGTGGTATATCGTTTTTGGTTCGATCTTAACTCAGGGGAATGATGTTGAGCTTCATTGGTGTAGGTGATCTCCAGGGTTGCCCTGTATATATATACGGTTTGGCTTGGAATACTGTGAAAGAAACTTTTTGTGTTAATTCTGAACAGGTCTGAAAGAATGAGCACCAAAGTGTGGGATACTGTGCGGTATGATCGAAACCTAAATGTATGTAATGTGCGAAACCCTTTGCACTCGATTTAGATTTTTTTGCATCATTTTGGTCGGTAGTTTTCAAGTGGTTTCCAGTTGGTGGTTTCTAAGCGTGCACATCACGGTTTAAGATGCCGGTTATAAATGATGGACGCTTTCCTGCCTAAATATGAATTGTGACATACTATGGCAACAGGATATTTGTTAAAGGTTAAAATTATATGCAAAAGTTTAAACGTATAAGGATTTAAACTCGCGCCCCTTGGATACCATCCAAGATGGATGAGTTGGATGGAATCCAAGAGATGTTCTTTTGGGGTCAATCCTGGGTAGAGGCTTTGTTTTCCTATTTTTAGTTAGGAATTTAACAATAGAACTCATATTATCGATCGTATCACATCAATAATAGGAACTAGTGCATACTATTTTACATAGTTTATTATACATTAATTCTAGAGTATCATTTTATTATAGCAATGTATAATATTATATAATAGTAGAATTAAAGTTTTTTGTGTTGAGGCTAGGTCGCGGCGCAGCTGCACGAAGTGTGACTGTAAAATCGATTGGTTGTGGGTTCGAACCCCACTCGAGGAGATGAAATATTTAATTAAATTTTTCATTTCTTCGCTCTAGTGTCGAGCCTAAGCGCGGCGTTAAATTCTGCCACTCAACACGCAATGCCTCTAGAATTTGGCAGAAAGTGGGGAACGGAGTATCTTAACACTAGGTTCCCTCTGCCTACCCTGCTGTGTGCGGGATACAGCGTGAAGCTGATAAAAAAAAGTAGAACTAAAAAAATTTGAGCAATATCATTTGATGACAATTATTCAGACTAGGTCCCATTCAATAGACAACTATCCCGATTGACAAGTTTTAATTGCTTCAATAGTCTTTTCTGTTCTTTTCAAAAATTGAAACCAACTTAAATGCCGGATGTTTTTTATATAAAAACAGATATTTAAAAAGATAAAAATTGAAACAAAGTAACTTCAAAAAAATATTTTTTCTCTTAAAAACCACATTTGAGCGTATAAACTAACCCTTACATTTCTAATATGCAGGGGTTGTTGATTTTGGAATAAGGGATAAAGAATTAGGTCAATCACATAGGGTTGAAGGGATAATAACAAACATAAAGTAAACCCACGTACCAAATAATATCATAAAACGTAGCTTATATCATAGGAAATTAGTTTATTGCGTTCACAAAAATAAAATAAGAATATACATATGTATATAATATATATAAATTTTACGAGATCAGTCGTAGCGCAGGGGCACAAAGTATGACTGTGTGTGTTCACAGTTTCGGTTGCGGGTTGCGGGTTCGGTTCCCACTCTAGGATATTAAATATTTATTTTTTCCATTTTCTTCGCTCTGGTGTTGATGCAAAGCGCGGCGTTGAGTTCCTCCTCTCAACACGCAATGCCTCAAGAATTCGGCGGCAAATGGAAACTGTGGAATGTCTTAACACTGTTTCCTCTGCTTACCATGCTGTATACGGGATGCAACGTCACGCTAAAGAAAATGTATATAAATATAGTTTTTGCACTTTCACGCTTCATCCCGCACACATAGTATGTATTTCGGAACTCCACGCCACTTATTTTCTTTCCAAAGCCGAGAAATGAAAACAGATGATTCCCTCGATTGGAGGTCGTACCCACAGCAGCCGTGCTTACAGTCAGATTGTGGCCCACTGCACCACGTTTGTCTTATTATGAATATCTGAAAGTTGTCTTTTCCTTCTAGGGAAGATATTCCCTTACAAACGTGACGCTGTCAGAGCCAGAGATAATCCGATATTGCTAGTGATAACGCTTCCTTTAGCTAATTTGATTTTATATATTTAGAAATAGTGTCAAGATTTTAACTTAATGAGACTGGAATCTGCGCTTTTTGGATATCGTTCAAGCGATCTAGCTACTTAAGGTATACGTATTTTTTAGAAACTTGTAAAAATTTGAACGTATCGAGATTTGACCATATCTCGTCGAAAGGGTGACCTACGTGAGTCGAACCTAGCTTTTGCGGCCGAAAACTCTGTTTACGTAAAAATATTTTTAATTTTATAGTTTCTCTAAAAGCCGAAGCTTATCTTCATAAAGTTTTCTTGATGATGGAATATCTATGTCAAATAAAATACGTCGAACATTGCAATTTTAAATTATTTTTAGTCAAAAAATGCCTTATTTTGAATTATTTATAAGAAAGATTATTTATGCAACTCGATGGCGTTCATTATTATTTCTATTCCGTTATTTTAGGCTAACTAAAATTTATATCGTAATGACATACAGCACTCCTGAGTTCACAAAAAAGTAAATCGGAGCAGTAGATCCAGAGACCTTAGCATATAAAACAAACAAACAAATTCTTCCCCTTTATTATATTAGTATAGACAAGGAATCTTATAAAGAAAGAGAAATATTTCTTAGATATTGAAACAACTTAAAATTTATAATGTAAAGTTTCAGACATATATGGAGCGCTCAAATAGTTTACGAATCCAATGGAACGGAAATGCAAAAACAGTATTATTTATTATCTGCACCATTGAATACGCATTCGCTAGTGAAGGCATCTTGTATTTTTACATATAAATATTTTAAAAAGTCGTAGATAAAAATAAAAAAAATGCATTGTTTTTTATATATAAAATAAATCAAATCAGCTTCACGCTGTATCCCGCACACAGCAGGGTAGGCAGAGGGAACCTAGTGTTAAGACACTCCGTCACTTTTGTATATAAGTAGATAAAAGTAAAGTTAAATTAATTTATGCCGTCGCGTCGTAGTCATCTTCGATGGGCGCAAGCGTGAGGCAGTAAGTGCGACGGCTGTGAATTCGATTCCCGTACGGGAAATAAAATATACAATATTTTCATTTTTCCGTCTCGAAACGAGGTAAAGCTCGGCGTTGAATTCCACCACTTAATATGCATTGCTTTAAAATTTTGGCGGAAGCGTGGTTTATGGAAATGTCGTAATGTCAAACAGAGTGTCTTAGCACTACATTCCTAGGACCTTTCTACCCGCCCTGCCATATCTTAGATTTAACGTGAAGCATCATCAAAAAAAAAAAAAACCAGTCCACTATACCAACCTAAGCTATAAAATTTCATAAACTTTGTAACAGATTCTCGGGGCCGAAACCCAGAACGACCTCGTAAAAGCAAACTAAGCCCGTCAAGTCCGTCCATAGCCCCAAAACATTAGTATCAGAAATTTACCGCCATTTTATGTGCCACTCGAATTTCAATGAAATGGGTGAAGCGTTCCGACCAAGTATCCGTGGTAATAAACTGATTTGCCAGAATCCTTTCAGTTTGACTATACGCTTCGGTGCTGACCTTTTTGAAGTCGATCATATTGAGTTATTTTTTCGGGGGAACGTTAATTTGGGGAATAAAGGATCAAAGTTAATAGTTGTTTTTGGGTGGTTTCGTTTTTTCTTATTTTTTTTATGTCTTTTTTTGTTTGTTGTTATTTAATGTCAAAAAATTGTTGAATGAACTAATTAAGAGTCAAAAACATCCATTTTACTTACATTTAAATTATGAAGTCTTCAATAATGGTATTAAATAATACAAGTAAAAAAAGACATAAGCCAGTCATGACGCAGGGGCACAAAGTGTGACTGTAAAACCGACTAGTTGTGGGTTCGATTCCCACTCGAAGAGATTTAATATTTACTTAAATAATATTTCCATTTCTTCGCTCGTGTTGAGGACAAGTGCGGCGTTGAGTTCTGGCACTCAACATGCAATGCCTCCAGAATACATACGGCAGAAAGTGGAGAACGGAGGGTCTTAACATTAGGTTCCCTCTGCATACCCTGCAGCATGCGAGATACAGCGTGAAGCTGATTTATTTTATTTTATT
The DNA here is from genome assembly GCA_013421005.1 of Heliconius erato x Heliconius himera. Taxonomy (NCBI): domain Eukaryota; kingdom Metazoa; phylum Arthropoda; class Insecta; order Lepidoptera; family Nymphalidae; genus Heliconius; species Heliconius erato x Heliconius himera. Next base: position 1,641 of record JAATLQ010036750.1, on the reverse strand, counting down.
TATTTGTATAATAATGTAAGTTGTATAATATTTATTTGTATAATTTGTATAATAATGTAAGGTTAAAACGAAACTATCTATACTTTACCGAACTAATTAGTTATTAGCAAAGTCTTAGGTCAAAAATCCTGCTCTATCAGACCGACGTTACCAAAAGTAATACCAATGCAAAAGAAATAAAATAAATAAAGCTTCACGCTGTATCCGGCATACCGCAGGGTAGACAGAGGGAACCTAGTGTTAAGACACTCCGTTTCCCATTTTCTGCCGAATACTGGAGGCATTGCTTGTTGAGTGGCAGAACTCAGCGAAGAAATTGGAAATATAAATTTAAGTAAATATTGCATCTCCTTGAGTGGAGATCGAACCCACAATCAGTCGGTTTTACGGTCGCACTTTGTGCCCCTGCGTCTCGACTGGCCTCTTAATATAAAAGAGTACAGAAAAAAATATATCAATATGTTATAAAGCTGAAATTGGGGCTTATAGATCCTCGATTGTAATAAACATGAGGTAGACAGAAAACTTTGTTACATGTTATATTTGCCAATAAAATTGTTCTATCTCGTTACGTAATACCGTAATACGCTGACATACCGATACCTGATTTATTCGAGGACCGATAAAATATTTATTTGTATATTTATTAATATATATATATGTGTGTATATATATATATATATATATATATATATATATATATATATATATATATATATATGTTTTTTATATTCACGCACGTTTCCCTTATTTTTGGGGTAGACAATAAGTTAGTGTAAGAACTCTCTAATATTTATTTAGAAAACGTATAAAAAAATGAATGTAGCGGGAAACGAACCCGCGCCTCCTGGAAACCTATCAGAACATATGGCTTAGTGGTCAGAGCCCTAGTCGGTTTCCTAAGTGTGCAATAACTCTTTAAAAATGTTAAAAATAGTGTTCAGTCAGTTCCCATTAAGACACTTTCGTTCTCTGCTGTCCGCCTAATTCTGGAGGCACTGCTTTTTGAGTGGGAAACGAACTGACTCGTTTACAGTTCCACTGTACACGCCTGTGCCACTGCGCCACGACTGGTCTCAACTTTGAATTTGAACTTCGAATATTTAAAGATTGACATTAAATATAAATAGATAGTAGATAGTTCAAGGTGTGATAACCGTCTGATAAATATGTATATTTATAATTACTCGTCACCTTTTTATTTGATACTAGCGGACCCGGACGCGGCTTCGCCCGCTTGAACTATACGAATGCTTATTAGATATTTTTATAAAATTGTTTTTGAAAATATCTAACTAATTTAAATGAAAAAAATATAAGTAACCGTAATCATATTAAAATAATAATTAAAAAAAATTAAACATAACCAGCTACATTATTAATATCATCAAAGTAAAATAACTATTTAAAAGAATTAAAATTAAATGTGTTGTGATATGTTTTTGTAAGTGCATGTGGTTATTTACATAATACTCAAATACAATAAAAAAATATTATATTTTTTGTGTCTACCTGTCTTTCTATTTCCCCGAGCTAATGTCCAGAATAACTGAACTGATTTTAGTGGACTTCCAGTGATCGATTTTGCTGACCCGGGAAAAATCTTTTACACGTATTCCTTATACTATATGAAATTACTAA
>JAATLQ010036749.1:21919-42550 GCA_013421005.1 Heliconius erato x Heliconius himera | reverse complement strand
CATTATCGATTGTATTAAGTGGCGGTAGTGTGCTGCGTCTTTTCCGGTGGATTTCCAATATAAGCACAAACGACACGGCACTCATGTTCATTACGTTCTAAGATATTGTCAAGACAACTTGTCATTATAATTCATATTTCAATATTGTGACTACGAGAGTATATGTGTATATAACAAGTGTAAATAAATTTATTGTAAAAGTTGGATTTTGTGTCTGATTTGTTGGTTCGCCTAACAATCATCTATATTATTACACTAGCTTTTATTCGCAGCTTCGTTTGAGTATTCAAATGGCAATAACTTAGAATTGCGTATAAAATATGACACATTCTAACCTAGCGAATTAACTTTGACCACAATTTGTTATGTAAAATCAGTTATTGTGATGTAATACAGCTTCATAGCCTTCCTCCACAAATTATACATATAGATTTTTTTCAATTTGAAACAGTTTCTGAGATTAACACGTTCAACCAAACAAACTCTGCAATTTTATAACATTAATAATATAGAAGTAGTTAGTACAAATGAATAATATACAAATATTTTGCTATTTTATTTATAAAGTAATTTTAAACATAGCAATAAAACTACACTGAAATTTACTTCTAACATTTTTGCCCGAGAAGGTCACGAGACCTTAACCGAGGTCTATCATTACATAACCCGTTCTCGACGGCAGCGGCATAATCACAATCACTTTTTGTATTGTTTAGTTGCCACGGTCAGTTATATTTATTTTTAGAGGTCAAACAAATGTTTTAGATACATAGATACTTACAGGGTTATCAGTTGAACGTTAGGTGATAAGTGTTATATATCTTGTATTTGTTGAAATATTTTTTTTTATTTCCTATCAAATCAAATAAATGCCTTTACATAAATAATATGTGAAATAGTTATTGGCACTCCGTTCATTTTGGCGTGTTAGAGCTATCACGCTAGGGACCGGCGTCAAGCTAAAAAATGTACGGCATATTAATTTTAAGGGTTAATAATTAACCCTTGGTCACTTACTTCCCTGAAAATTAAACCCAATTGTTTGAATAAACGAAAGTTGTGAGTCTAATTTTAAAAGTATTGGTAATAACCTAAAAATGCTGACAAATTAAATAAAAACAATTTGACATAACATTAAATAAATATCTCCTAAACAAGAAGAGTCGAGTCATTTGGTCTAAAAAAATGAAAAAAATCTAGGTTGTCCATTTTTTAATATCTTGTTACAAAAAGTTTTTAATTCGCTTATTGGCTATTAATTAGTAAATATGTTAAAATTCTGTATATAGCTTTATAGATTTTTGATGTAAAATTGAATTGCTTACCTAATTATTTAGATAAAAATGATTAAATTATCTTCATACATTTTGGGTTTTATTAAAAGAAAACGATATGGTAATGAGGCCAGTCGTGGCGCAGCGGCACGAGGTGTGACTGTAAAACCGACTGGTTGTGAGATGAAATATTTACTTAAATTTATATTTCCATTTCTTCGCTCTGGTGTCGAGGGTAAGCGCGGCGTTGACTTCTGCCACTCAACACGCAATGCCTCCAAAATTCGGCAGAAAGTGGGGAACGGAGTGTCTTAACACTAGGTTCCCTCTGCCTACCCTGCTGTGTGCGGGATACAGCGTGAAGATGTGATAATGTGATATGGTAATAATATGGATCATATTTAGGTAACTTACTCTATCATAAATATTATCTTTGTAATGTATGTGTTCTTCATTAAATAAAAAAATGAAAGTCTATTTTTCATAGCAAGTAATGCAAATAAACTATACCTAGCATATATCTTACTAGCAAAGCGGTATATAGCATGAAGCTGAAAAAAATATTAATATATGATTCCACTTAACGGACGTCTTGTCATTCCCATTGGGAATCGAACTCTCGTCCGTTGCGCTTACAGTCCAACGTTGTGCCGCTGCGCCACGGCGGCGACTTCTAAAAGACATTATAGATCTTCAGAAATCAATATTTTATATCATATCGATTTCCAATATGTAATGCCTTTTATGGATAACCCAAATTAACTTTAGCTTAATATGATGTGAATTGATCTTTATTTAAATAGATTTTTCCCGACTGCTAAGGAAGGGTTATGTTTTTCCCGCGTATCTTGTATGTATGTATGTAATATTTTTTATTACCTCATATCCCCAAAACCGCTGAACGGATTTACATAATTGAGGTATCGTTAGATTCGTATTAATAGCCGAAGTGTTCTTAGATAGGTGACATTAAAAAAAACAGTCATGGCCGCTGTGGGACGCCATTGAACTTAATGAAAAAAAATTTCGTTCCGAATACCACAATATGGGTATCCAATTGAAGAACTCAGTACGAAGATTTCAAAAAGGTATATCATAATTATCATTACCATAATAAATCCTAACAAAAAAGTGAAAAATAAAAAAATATTTTAAAAACAAAAACCCCAACTGCATAAAACGAAAAATAAAATAAACAAGCCCATTAGTTTATTAGGATTAACTGTGTTACATTACATGTTTGTTAGTCGGGACCTATTAGTAAATGGTAAATGGTAAATTGATTAAAGAAATCAATAAAATCTTTACCAGGAACCCAGCATAGTTTAAAGAGGTCCCGATTGTTAATCCTAATAAATTATAGGGCTTGTTTATTTTATTTATAGTTTTATGCAGTTTGCTGTATCCCGCATATAGCAGAGAGCCTAGTGTTAAGACACTCTGCTCCTCATTTACCTCTGAATTTTAGAGGCATTGCGTACTGAGTGGCGGAACTTAACGCCGCTCTTTTTATCTACACCAGAGCGAGGAAATGAAAATATTGATTTAAATAAATATTTATTATTATATGAATTAAATATTTCTTCGAGTGCGAATTGAACCCACAAACTGTCGCGAAGAAAATATTGCTTAAAATTTTCTCAGATTTTTACCTCTATTATATGTTTTAAATATAAGGAAAATATTTTATTACAAATAAAATATTCCCACGAGTAAAAATTAAAATCAGTCAGGCAATACCCCGATGCATTACAGTGACGTCGATACACGTATATACACGTAAAAGGTAAAGAAAGGGTAATTTATAATAGGTAATTACATATATAGGTCTGTCTGACTGAAAACGCGACGATTGTAGGTTCGATTCTAACTCATAGGATTTTTTTATTTTTTTCTCTATTTCGCTACTTGATACGCTACGTCTCGACATTTAACACTGTATGTCTTAACACTAGGTTATTTCCATATACTATATCATTACTCAATCATAGCCTTAGGCTAAAACATATATTAAAATATTGTCCCAATAGTGATTCGAATATGGATTGAATGTAATCCAGCCATCTCAAAACATTTCTTTTTTTATTTTATTTTTAAATAATAAATAATTAAAACACACATAAAAGGATATACAAAAGTACATATGGCAAAGGTCCAAGACATTAAAATACACTAAAAAAGAAAAAAAAACAATAACAAACACAGAATTGAAAATCATGTGAGTTCTCTATCTCATTTTCTCTTTCACTATCTATTTTCTACAATATAATATATAAATTCCAATGCAAATATTAACATTTTCCACAACAGTCATCTTCTAAGAAGCTGGTGACATAGACCCCAATAAGTCAATAGCGTTAACCCAAATCACCGATAATTAACTCACAGACAAAGATACCTTTCATTTAAAAGTTTAATGATTGCGGTTTTCCTTTGAATTATGAATGAAATATAATTGATTTTCTCAGAAGCAAATAAGTCCCTTACTGCGTGGTATTATTTATTGTGAGACAAAATCTTTAAAACTGGGAAGTTTTTGTGGTCGTATACGTATTTTTTGCTTCAAGTTTATAAGTAAATTCAAATGTCAAATTACCACGTCACCTTGCGAATAAAATGAAAATTAAAGTAATTATATCTGGTATCTTATTCATCTGTCTGTTTAGCCTTATCTACCCAACTATTGTGTATTTTGTATAGCTAGTGTCCCACTTAACGGAGGTTACTCATCATTCCGTTTTCTATTATACACCTCATAAAATATAGCTGTATACAAGCTATATATTTCAAATTTAGAAATAACCGTATTCATAAATTTGTCTCAATTCTGTACGGAAATCAAACGGAGTGTCTTGACACTAAGTTCTCTCTGTCTACGTAGTTACTGCCACCTAGTTTTAAGACACAGCACACTTTAGAAGCGTAATTGTGACCGTCATGGCGCAGGTGCACAAGCGTGCAACTAAACTAACTAATTAAACGCGGCGGTTGTGGGTTCTATTCCCACCTGGGGAATGAATTATTTCATATTTTATTTCCTGGTTCTGTATTATGGAGGCAAAACCACACTATTATATTTTGAAAATTAAATTTTATTTCAAATTATTTTCAAATATAATTGATTTGATGATTTGATATGATGATTTGATTTTTTTTTATTAGAGTGACTAGTACCTAATTAGTCTTTTTTAGTAACTGATGATATATTTTTCCTTATTCACATAGATAAAACTCTGAACAATGTAATAATAAGAATTTAATAATTTAACTTAATGAGATTCGAAGAAGATAATATTTTAGCGAGATGCTTTACTTTTTGCACATAACAAAGTAGACAGAGGGAACCTGGGAACTTAATGATAAGACATTCCGAGAGACACTTCCGTTCCCGAATTCTTCGAGGCGTTGCTGTTTTTCGCCTTGGTACCAGAATGAAGAAATGAAAATATTAATAAGATCATGGCCAGTAGCCAGTCATAGCGCAGTGGCATAAAGTTACATTACGTTGAGTTTGTAAATGTGACTGGTTGTGGGTTCTATCACCACTCGAGGTAATTAAATTATTTATTTAAATTGACAGTTTTTTTTATAATTCATTCCCCCGAGTGGGAATCGGTCCCACAACGGTAGCGTTACAGTTAGTTACTCCCTCCGCCACGACGGCCTCATTTGACGGCTGCATTATACATTTTTTGATAGTACTTTTGAGTCGTCGATTAAAGATAAATCTATCATCAGCTCAGAAAGTAGTTCTGCTGAGAACTGCCAGCCTGTAAACTCAACAGTTACTTTTTACAATATAAAAGTTGCAATATTATTAATTTTGAAAACACTTTGCAGCTTTGCACTACCTACTGTAGTTACAGAGTATCTTAATAATAGTTCTTATTGTGTTATTTAAAATAATTAAGTTCAAAGAAGTTCCTTTTTCTTATGATACTTTTTGGTAATATCCTCTCAAATAGACTAATTTACTCACAATAATATTTCTGTTATTTATTTAATTTTTATTTCTATTATTAATTATATTTTAGATACAATCATTTGTTTTATATTGTTGTTTCCATTTCGTATTAAGGGTTCCGCACCTCAAAAGGTAAAAACGGTACCTTTATAGGATCATTTTGTTGTCCGTCTGTCAAGACCTTTTATTTCAAGATCACGTGAAAGTATAAAGCTGAAATTAATAGGAAATAGTCAAGTACATAGTCACTTGAACCACAGAAAAAATCTAGCTTCTAAGTCAACGTAATCAGAAGGTACTAACATTTATGCATCGATTTTGCATATTGTATGAAATTCGATCGTAATCAAAACCTATAGGTATAGGGTGCTTCTCGTGCTACAGCTATGTAATCAGGAAAGAACTAAATGAGAACTTACAATATACATAAAGAAAAAAATCCAAAAACTGAAAATTTATAAGTATTTTATAGAAAATAAATATTACAAACTTATATTTGTGCTTAAGTACGCATACTTAAGCTTGTCTACTTTGGTATGTGTACTTCCCGTTAACCTACAATTCTGATATAAGTATGGAAGCCTCAGTGGGCGAGTCCGACTCGCACTTAAAGGGTTTTTTTAATATCATTTATGTCTCGTAAAATAGGATAGGATAGGCCTACAGTATAGTTTCTTTTCCTGAAGTTTCCTATACTTCCTTTTTCTTTTCATTCTACTAACTAGATTAGAAATATTAGCATTTGGATTTCCATATTGAGCACCATTAGTAATGGAGTTAACTATTTTACAATTATAATGTGCTTGGGAAAACACGTGTCACATTGTTTAGATGAATAATACAGTTGCAACAACTTTATATTATTGAGGAACGGTAACCGTTTCTTTCAGTAATACTGCCCTACGTTATCTATATTTCTATAATAATATTTGTAAATTTGATTTGGTTGACGACGCTAATCTTGGGAACTAATGGTTTAATTCGGCGGAAAAGTGGAAAAAGGAAGTGTCTTAATGAGATTGAAATGTTATAACACTAGGTTCCCAGGTTCCCTCTGCCTACTCTGCGATATTTGGGATGCATTGTGAAGTAACTCAACTAAATATAAAAAAAAAACAGTTCTAATTCAAAAAACGACTTTGGATTTTTCCTCATTTAGATGATTTACCATTTAGCATGAAACACGTGCGTGTCATCATACTCCGATAACACTTCCGCGATAAACTTAGTTACTACCGAATTAGAAAATATTTATGTATATTTGATAATAAAATAATAATAGCTACAAATATATTTATTCACAAGCTATATTTCGCATCTTTGCTTGCGTGGACTATAGAACGAATTATTTTTTGTGACACTCTCTCCCATTAACCCGCATGTAACAGAGTAGAGGGAACCTATTGTTAAGAACCCCCGTTACCCCATACACCGTTAAGTATTCAAAATAAATTCGTACGCTTTGCTGCTGCACCACGATGGCATACCAAATACACATAAGTAAATAATTATTTTTCGTTACAATTTCTGAATAAGATTTTTAGAATAATACATTTAATTTTTCGAGCGAATTTGAAAAACATTTTATGATAATCTCTTTACTATTCCAATTCTAATCTTTCATAGTTTAGATTTAAATGTAAATTTAAGTAGAACATAGTGGTAAATCTAGAATTGTCAACAATAGAAATTTTGTAAAAGCTTCCCTTCTCTCTCCTCTTTTTTCTCTCTTCTCCTTCGCTCTTCCACACCTTTTAAATAACTTACATGCCAAAATCTACTCCATGATTCCGTCTCTGTATTGTCTGTACGTCATTTAGTAACGGATGAGTTCTATATATACACCTAAAAGATAAGTTTATAATTTATTAATAATATAAATACTTACATAATATATTTGATATACATACACACATACATACGTCAAGCAAGTGTGAATGAACTGCAAGAATGTTGCACATCCTATATCAAGATTTCGCATCTTTTGGATACTGTCCAAGCGCTCTAGATAATTAATATATTAAATTAAATAAAATTAAATCATCTTGACGCTGTATCGCGGGAACGTAGTGTCTTAACTTAGTGTTAAGACACTCCGTTCCCCACTTTCTGCTGAATTCCTCGAGTGTTTGAACCCATAATCAGTCGATTTTACAGTCACACTTTGTGCCCCTGCGCCATGACTGGCCTCATCTTTCCTTCCATACATCCTTTTATTAAATGATTAATAATTAGTTTACGGCTTGCACTACAACAATATAATATATCTTGTACATATAAACCAGGTATGTTAGAGCTCCGTAACCATATCCGTATTCGGATATGTGTAATAAAAAAAATCGTAACTGAAAACCGAATGCGATATATGGGCGGAGTTTAAACGACACTTGTGCCAGCACACTAGCGCTTAGAACAAAGTATCGATATTTACCAAAGGTTTTTAATACTAAATATTGAAGCCAGTTGTGGCAATATTTCATATATTTACTTAAATTTATATTTCCATTTCTTCGCTCTGGTGTCGAGGTTAAGCGCGGCGTTGAGTCCTGCCACTCAACACGCAATGCCTCCAGAATTCGGCAGAAAGTGGGGAACGAAATGTCTTAAAACTAGGTTCCCTCTGCCTATCCTGCTGTATGCGGGATACAGCGTGAAGCTGATTTTTTAATAAAAGGATCTAGATATTCCTATATTTAGATTTATATAAAAATAGTTATAAAACATAAACATTTTAATAATTAATTAAAAATGTTGAAAATGTTCTAATCATTAGTGAACCGTAAAAAAATTGATACGCATAAGTATTCTAATATCTAATATTTAAATGTTAAGTTCAAAAGTTATCTTCTTATATTATATAAATTTATAATAACATATATTTATTGTATATATTATGTTATATAACGGCGTGCTTAGAAATTATTAGATTTGTATACTATATTAGGTTAGGTTAGTTTAGCTCCTACAATACATATTTCAAGATTTTTAGGAAAATATTTTGATTTAAGGAATACAGGCACCGCTTTTGATTATAAACGTGACGGTTGTTGATGCGATTCCCTCTTGCGAGAATGATTTTTTTATTTCCTTGAGATAACGCTAATCTTTAAGTTACATCACCCAACACGCAATTAAATGAAGATTATAAATTTGTAATATAGATATCATAAAATATTACTTATTTAGAAACGTGTAAAGATTTGAACGTAGCGGGATTTGAACCCGCGGCTCTTGGAAACTCTTCAACTAAAATTCTATAAATTTTGTACGTTATCTAAATAAGTTTTTTCCTCTCCAAAGTGTAGAATAACACTTTAATTACATTTAAAAAATATTATAAAATAAGTATTTCTAGTTTTCATAATATTTTAGATGTTTAGAAAAATATATTGAAGTCGAGACCTTCGGACACCACACCTGTCATTAATTTTTTTTAAAAAATTATGCAATATTTAATTGCAATTTTGACCCCGTTACGATTTTATTATATATAGATTACAATTGCATTTAAAACGAACGTCTGTGTTCATATAATTTTACAATACATTTCAAGGCTCCATTTGGTTGTTATACCAATTATTATTTATGTATCACTAACAGATTAATGATTTGATGATATACATAAGTTACAAGATATTTTTTTTTTAGTTTCACACAGTATTCAGAGGGAGCGTAGTGTTAAGACACTTCGTTATCTATACCCCGCCCTATTGTCGAGACATTCATTGCGCATTGAGTGGCGGACTCAGAAAATTAAAATCTTGTTACTAGAGAAAGGGTATGAAAAAAAAATTGTGCGTGCTGCAGTCAAACACTGTGCCACTGCGCCACAACGGCTTCAAGAATATTAATAAAAATAATGGTGAAAAGAAAAGATACGTTTCAATATCAAGCGAGTTTCATTGTATGTTAGGCTACGTGCGGGGAATACCCGCATTCTATAAATAAAAAGCCTACTTTAGTTTACATCGGTCAATAGCCTATATTCCAAGATTTCCCCAATCCTTTATAACGACCGACTTAACAACCAATAAAAATGAGCCATCTAGCTAAAAACAATCATTTATTAAAAAAAAAAAGTTAAACAAAGGAACATTTGTATTATAAAGCATCAATATTCAAAGAATAAAAGAGGAAAATTTTAAAAAACTAACATTTAACACATTATTTGTTGGTACTATTTACTTTAACGATTATCGCCCACGCCGCTTAATAAATCACTTATTTACTTATTGCAATAATGATATTTGTTTGAACAGAGGATATATACAATCGACTGTATTTTCCAGTATATGAACTAAGAACCCGCTGTCATGTGTAAAATCTGCAGGTATCTGATGAATAAAACTTTTTTTTAAGAATAATATATGGTAATGGGAAAGATGGATGCCTGGATGGAAATTTTGCCATAATAACTTTTAATTGTGGTAATCAATTTTTGTTACTAAATAGTAAGTCCATGTTTTTATAGTGAACCAAATATTATTTGAAAAAAATGTAAGGAAGGATGTAAGGAATCGAAAATATGGTAGCCGGCTGTCAGCCAGGTCTTTAATTAATAGTTTTTGCACTTGAATCGTATATCAAATTGAAGTTTATTCTCCCTTCATAATCTCATTTTTCCTTCATAAGTCTTTTTGCCATTCTTCCATCACTCATTCTTTCGACGTGCCCAAACCAGTTAAGTACGTTCTACTTCATTCTCACCATAACATCCTCGCTAATACTTGCCATTCTGTGTTTCTCTTCATTACGGATTCGATCAGATAAACCGAATCCACATATCCTACGAAGAGATCGGATCTCCACAGCATTCATCTTTCTGTCATTCTTCTAAAGAAATGAAAATATACATTTAAATAAGCATTTAATTTCCTCCAGTTCGAACCCACAACCAGCCGCGTTTACAGTTACACTTTGTGCCCCTTCGCTGTGACTAGCCACATATAATTCTGTTGACTTTTGAGTATCTTCTGTTTTGAGGACCTCCAGCAAGGTGGAAGCAATTTTAATTCAATAGACGAAATATTTTTCACTTTTTTTCTGAAATCTGTGGTGCTATATATTTTTGTTGAAATAATTTGTATTAAATAATGCGAATGATGCTGGATATATATTATCGGCTATATCATTCTTAAAAAATATAGTTCAATTAAAAAAGAGATAACAGCAGATTTTTCCAGTGGGTTCTCGCACGTAGGGTAATGACATCGATTTGATCATTTTTTCTCATAAACTAGCAAGTAAATGCAAAAATCCCTGAGAGGGAATCGAATCCACAGCCGTCATGTTTACAATCAGATGCTGCGCCGCCCTGCCGCTGTGCTATTACTGATTCTTTAATACGAAACCTTCATTTCCTAAATTTCATCCTTTCTCAATGACAAAAATAATCTATAGAAATTACGCGACATATTTTTATTTTACAGGTTTACTAGTAACTAACATTAACATTTTGTCCTTAGCAGAAAATGGGAAAATGATTCTAGAATATACATGATTTTTGTGATTAATTATATAATAATTAAAAAACAAACATTACCTTCGCGATGTGTACGAGATGGTTCTAAACTTAATCTAATTCTGTTTAAAGGATTGCCCCAATCTTTCACCTTTTTGAAGAAAACGATTACAATACTATTCTGTTGCTATCAGAATTCAATCAATCAAAAGGCCATCTCATTCTTAGGTCCGTTATATTGAGTAGCGGAGCGTAGAATCTTGAGTTCAGTCGGAAAATGGATTATTATCCACTCTCCGACTGCACGTAGTGTCAAAGCAGTATTTGTTGACACTACGTTCATTTCTAGGTATGCTTTGCTTGACAGTGTGGAACATAACAGACAAATGTAATCGTGGGCAGCTGCAAGTATATTATAACAAAAGTATCTAATAGTAGCGTAATTGTAAATATAATTCATATTTGGCCGTGTAATCTTATTATAAACAGGCTGACAACAAAGCATTAATAGCTTGTTAATTGCTAAAATATTATTAAATTATATTTTAGATAGATGTAATTAAATATATATTTGAGGTCAGTCGTGGCGCAGGGGCAGAAGCGTGCTACTAATAACGCGACGGATTGTAGTTTCGATTCCCACTCGAGGAAATGAAATATTTAATATTTTCATTTCGTCGCTCTGATAACGAGACAAAGCGCAGCGTTGAATCCCGTCACTCAATACACAATGCCTGCAGAATTTGGCAGAAAATGGGAAATGGAAATGTCTTAATGGAAATTAAATGTCTTAACACTAGGTTCCCAGGTTTCCTCTGCCTAAGCTGCTACGTGTGGGATGCAGCGTGAAGCTGTTAAATAATTTATATTACTATGTACTTATACTATACTGATTAATTTAAACTAAAATTTACGTACAATTTTGTGCAGTTTATTAAGAAATAGGTGATGCAATATATCATATATTTTCTTATAGGAATATCTTCTAATCACTGTTACCATTAATAATGTATATACATTTATATAACTATTATTACACAATATTAAACAATAAAAATTACAACTTCTCTATATATATGTATATAAATAAACAATAATGCTTTGTACGTGCCATTTTTATTCCGACCGCTGTCATAGACGCTGTGTAAAAAAAAATAAGCGAAGACTATAAATTCATTCAGCCAAGTAAATTTTATTTCAGTTACAAATCGGTTGAGCGTAGTCGAGTCAAAGATTAGTTGTATCTGATTTTTTTTCTTTATTCATAATAATATATTTTATTCGATATTTAATCGAGCTTACCTTGGCCGTAACATAAACGGTTCCCCGCTCCAATTGCCGCCATTGCCACTTGTAGTGTCAAAGTGACGTTGGAAAGCGCGCGAAACGTGCGCATTTTATTTATTTTTTTCAATTAATTTCTGTGATAATGAAGGAGCTCGTAGCTGCAAAGGAAAATGGAAATGATTCCATAATCGTTTCCAAAAACGGAAATGATTCCTTAATCGTCACAAAAAATGGAAATGATTCCATGATCGTCGCCAAAAATGGAAATGGAAAAAAAGCTGATAATGGTGAGTTTTTCTTATTCAAATTTTAATTTTTAATTAATATTAGATTAAATTTAGAATTTTATAAAATTAAACAAATATGAATTATTTTAATTTATACAGAGAACTATGTATGTTCTTATTTATTAAATAAACGTATATTTTCAAAATAATAATTGATTTTACATAGTCAAAAACAACTAGGAATAAATAATTGAAATTAATACTTATGCTTATATAATATAAATTTTAATTCTAATAAATGAGTAATTAGTCATCGATGGGATTTCACTTGGCGCAGAAAATACATTGAAACTATGTACCTAACAGAAACGTGTCCTTTTATATTGTATGTATATAATTCATGTAGGTATAAGAAGGAAACCAATTAATTAATATATTTTCATTAATTGATTTCCTAATATATATTTAATATTTTATTACATTTGTATATTATTTAAAAATGTAGGTTCATATATTAATTTCTGAAAATTTTCATATGAACACATATAAAGTTAAATATTTCAACATTTCTTATTTCCAAATATTTCAACTCAAACTAAGAAAAAAATAATTTAGAAGCGTGCTAATATAAAATTATATTTAACGATCCAAGCACTCCTCGCCAATTATAACAATACGTTCTTCTCGAGCTATGTCGAAATTAGCGTTGAGAAAAGCGTCTTGAGAAAACGAAGGATATTTAAGCCTTTTAAGTAAAAAACGGGATTCTTCTAAATATAAATAATCGGTAGTTTTCATTACTTATTTAAGATGATAATACATAATAATAGGGCACTATATTTAAACAATAATTGTTGGGTTTATCCTGTAAGACAGCTTAGTCGTAGTTATACACTGTTTATATACGGTTATACACGGAATATACTTATTTATATTTCTATGAAATTGTTAGTAGATTTTTTTTAACCAGTTAGAGTTAAAAAATAACTAAAAAAAATCTCACAGTGCATGGCACACAATGTCATGTCACAATCCATGAAAAGCGGAATTGGCCCTGTCGTTTTAATTTTGGGCCAAAAATCGGAACATACTGCCAAAATCGCGACGTCTGGCAACTCCAGTCCACATTCTGCATACTATAATTTCCGAATTTGAATTTTGAATTCTTACTCTTTCTAAGAAGTTCGAGTCCCGCTACGTTTTAATATTTTAGTTTCTTTTTTGTTAAATATTAAAGATTTCATTTTCTCAAGTGTAAATCGAATCTATAACCCGTTGCGTTTACAGTGGCACACTTGTGCCCCTGCGCCACGACTGGCCTCTTCTTATTCTTAAGTTAGGCTAATAAAAACACAGTATATTTAACTTTTTATAAAATTGTATATATTATCACAAATAAAACAAAACTAAAGATATACAAACATACATACATATCCTTTTTAATAATAATAAATACAACTGACAGTTATTGAATGAAACTAAATTCCTTATTTGTATAGAAATAAAGAATTATGAAAAAAGTGTTTTTCATAATTTTTTTCTTCTCTAACTACTATATATTTATGTCTAACATATTTTTTTCCTTTTTTTTGTGTCTAACATATGTATGTATAAGATAACATTGACCCGTAACACACTTTTAGATATAATTATATTACGCAACGGTTACTTAACGTTGAATCAGAATTATTAGACTTAGATATGATTTTGTGACCTTCACACTTCACTTTTATGACCTTGAAATTAATGATAAATCCTTCTTCTCTCCTTTCTATGTTATTATAATACAGGATTTGAACTGGCGACTGTAGAGGAAACAGGAAATGAACAAGTTGTCATTTTATAACCTTTCTCTCATATACATATTTATATTTTGTTATTAAATCTATTACATGACCTTTTAGAGTATCAGGGTCAGACTTTTGTCTTACTTTAATGTTGCGCTTTATATCAAGTATTTAACAATTTTAAAATGTTATTCCACATTTAGCAAAGAAAAATACTATATTAGAAACATAAAAATTTTTACGTAGCAGCATCCACGCGTCTTAGAAACCCTCAGATCTTGTTTGTTTTATTCGTTTCTAAATAAAAAGTATAATATCAAAATGTTGATAGTAGTAGTAACAAGGAACATCATACTAAATTTAAAAAGTGAATGTAAGTTTATTTATTACGTTTTCAAGCCAAAGCTACTAAACCGATTATCATAAAACTTTGTACACATATTCTTAGAGGAATTAAAAAGACATGACATGCTTTCATGATTTAGCGGGCGAAGCCGCTAGCGGATCGTTAATAATATAAAAAATATTTGAATTCCTTTTTCAATATGACTATATTTGCTTTTAAAATGTAATTGTATCAGATGTAGGTTCGATTTCCAAACGGGGGAAAGAAGAATTTCTTACTGATAACAATTAACAATTCAAAGATAGGCCTTGAATTCCACTTAAAACGCTACGTCTAGAGAAGTTAGCAGAAAGTGGGAAACAGAGTGTCTTTATACTAGGTTACCTTTGCCTACCCTGTTATATACTGGATATAAAATGACGCTAAAAAAAAGATTATTTTAACGTCATCTCGGCGTTGAGTTCCACCACTCAACACCTCGAAAAACTTGGCGGAATGTGGGGAACGGAGTGTCTTTAAATTATTTCCTCTGCCTGCCCTGCTGTGTGCGGGATACAGCGTGAAGCTAATTTAATTTTTTATTATTATTTAACATCATGTTATCACACAGTGAACAAGCTTTATTATTAAATAATGTTTGGTACAAACACGTGCATACATTGTAATAGACTTATAATTTAAGATCATTTTATTATATAACCAAAGTTGGTGTAAACATGTGACAATTACGAGATCATTCACTCCTTATTATCAGTCTAAATATTTATTGTATAACATATTTAAATTAAACTTTATCATGTTTTTTTTTTCATAAAAATAACAAATATCTAGTTCCTGATTTAAGTTTATTAAGAAATTGATATAAACTAAGTAACTACATAGATGTAATTCTGTATCCCTTTAAACCATAGTTGGTAGAGGGAACCTAGTGTTAAGATACTCCTTTCCTAGCAGGACTCAACATCGCATATAATTATAGACGTTATTAAAACAGACTATTATAATTTTGAGATATAATCAAAATTTTCACATATTTAAATACCAATAATGCCGCAGTGGTGCAGCGGCGCAGCTCTTGTGAAGGCGAAGGTTGTGGGCCCGATTCCCACACGGGGTAATCAATTATTTTCCTTTACTCCTTCTGAGAAGAAGATAAAAAGCACCCTTGAGTTACGCCAATCTAGATGCAATGTTTTGAAAGTAGTAGTGCAAATGTGAGATACAGTGTGAAGCTGAAAAAAAAACTTTTTTTCGCTTCGCTTCCCCCTGCCTAGGACACTAAATATGAGAATTACGACACTAAAAAAAAACAACCTTTATTAACCGTATAAGCCGTAGCAACCTCTACTTAATATACAAATAAAAATAATTAACATTGCAAATAGCAAAATAATATAGTACATTACACATAGTTGTTTAATTGTAATACAAATTCATTTACTAAGACACTGTTTTTATATTTAAACCATTTTTTTCCTTTATTGTTGATAAGCAATTATTTTTTATTCTTCAAAGAAAATTTTAAAAATTCGTCAACCATAGGAAAACCCAAGACCCGTCGAGGCCATCGATCGATAAGGAAAATATTTTTTTTAATAATAAAGCAAAGCAAAGCAGTTTCTCATTTTTTACCGCATAGCAAGGTAGGCAGAGAGAACCTAAGGTTCTAATACTCCATTCCCCACTTTTCGCCAAGTTCTAGTGGCATTACGTGTCATGGTGCCGTGGCACATAGCAAGGAAGGCAGAGGGAACCTGGGAACATAGTGTAATGCACTTCTTACCTCATTCAAACGCCTCCGTTCCCCACTTCCCTCCGAATTCTTGAGACATTGCTTGTTGAACGTATAAAATTTATAAAATCAGTCATATCGTATAAATATAATTTAGTTTTTTTTTATTATACTTAAAAATTTTATAATATGGGTGCACTTAAGTCGTTAAAGCGTAAGAATTACAAACATTATTTAATAGAACCTTGATGTTAATTAGACCATAACGCTCGGAGACCTAACTAAGCGGAAATTTGCGAATCATACACTTTTGTTAGATAATTTATTGAAACGTGCGACTGCAAAAACTACGGTTGTAGGTTTGATTCCCAGTCGGGGAATATAATATTTAATATTTTTATCATCTCGCTCTGACTTCGCAAAAAGTGTGGACTATGTCTTAATTGGAACGGAGTGACTAAACACTAGCTTTCCAGATCTCCTCTGCCTACTCTGCTAAGTGTAGGATACAGCGTGCAAGATAAGCTAAAAAAACAAAATTGAGATAAACAATTTTTTTCACGCTGTATCCCGCAGGGTAGGCAGAGGGAACCTTACCGTGTTAAGTGAAACTCCGTTTCCCATTTTATTCCGAATTGTGGTGACATTGCGTGTTGATTGGCAGAACTCAAAGCCGCGCTTAGCCTCGACACCAGAGCGAGGAAGAAATGGAAATATAAATTTAAGTAAATATTTTATCTCCTCGTATCGGGATCGAACCCACAACTAGTCGGTTTTACACTCACACTTCGTGCCGCTGCGCCACTACTGGCCTCACCATATTTTCCCACGTATATATTTGTAAATATGTTTATTTTTAAACACTTTAAAATAGCTCAAAAGGCTTTTTTGGTAAAAAAAAAATCTGTTAAACAATTTTTGACCAAATATTCACCTGATACGTCGCGTGTTTGCGCCTTTTACAGTACATACTACAGTAGAGTATTGCCAAATCGACCCCGACAATAAAAATAATATATAAAATATTATCATAAACTGTTTTTAATACAATTTTAATCAAAATTACCTACTATTGACGTCACAGGTGTGCATAATTTGGTGCGTGACCTCTCAAACCAGTCTAACCTGTAAAGTTAAACGTATTAACTTTGATACAATTGTGGCGCAGTTAAAAAGTTTGAATGTACACGCGACGGTAGTGTATTCGATATATACTTTTTTTCTTCAGCTTCACGCTGTATCCCGCACACAGTAATGTAGGCAGAAGGAACTCAATGTTAAAGCACTACGCTTCCCTATTTTCCGACAAATTCTGGAGGTAAAAATGTATCGTAATAATAAATCTGAAAAATGTGTATGTTTGAACTTACGTAATCTAGGAAACTACTGACTCGATTTGTAAATTTCTTTTCGTGTTGATATTCCACTTAACAGTAATAATTTCAATTTTCACACAAAGCGCGGTCGCGGGTGGCGGTCAGTATTAGGGTAACTCGGGCACTTACAATGTGATATGTGTCATCCACTACACTTAATTATAATTTTTTTAGCTCCCAGGCGAAGCTGTATATAAAACCTAGTATTACATATGTATAATTACATATATCTATGTATATATGTACATAAGAAGTATTAATATAAAAACCTTGCAAGAAATAATTAGTTCCTTTCTTAAGATAATAATCTTCTGATTTAATTTTCGAAACGTGCAAGGTCGTTTTAAGGTCACGTGTATTTTGAAAATGGTCACTCGACCTCATGTTGATTCGATAATTTGATTTTATAACAAGAAACATTGTTAGTGTAAAAATAATACATATTCTTGTTTAGATAAATTATACAACATACAATCAAGTGATGTCTTTATGATGAAATTCTAGATTGATGAAACGTGGCGTTGAGTTCCGTCACTCAACACGCAATGCCTCAACAATTCGGTAGAAAATGATAAAGGAAGTATCTTAATGAGTGTCTTAACACCAAGTACCCAGGTTTCCTCTGTCACAAGTGCTATGTGCACACTCTCATCGCATTTAAACCCAAAAATATCGTATACGGTGCAACAGACCTCAATTTCTTTACAACAATGTTACGAATTAATTTTGTTGGCAAATTAAAAAATTAAATAAATAAAATAAGGTTTACTATAGAGTATATAAAATTGTCTATTGCTTTTATTATCTATGGATCCCACTGAATGAAATACTCTGATTTCCCCACTCTAATAAGGAAGGGAAGGGAATAAGGGAAGCGAAGAACTGAGTACCTTAACAGTAGGTCCTCTCTGCCGACACTGCCGTGCGTAAAGACGTAACGTTTATAAATTATGGAATAGTTAAAAATTGTTAATTATTTTTATCGTTAGGTATATCATTCTTATTTCTATAAATTACAATGTCATATCTTTATGTTGTCCACTTGTTGTCCGTTTGTCAAGACTATTTTCCTCAAGGTTCATAAAATATCTACGTCTAAGATTCCTTGGAGCACAAAAAATTAAGCTTACAAATCAACGCGACTAAAACATATCAGTGATATGTATCTATAATATATACATACTTCAGTTTCGCCACATTTTATGTGTTGTTAGTGATATTCACTGGAAAATGATGAACTGAGTGTCTTAACACTAAGTTATCGCTTTCCAGCCTGCCATACGTGAAACTGCGTGAAGCTGCCGAATATCCTTGAACCCAAGATGAACTGTTTTACACTATTGTAATTAATAAAAGCAAACCATAGTTGTTTTCAAATTAAAAACTTTAATGTATCTAATATCGTGAACAATCTCCATTGTTTGTACTAATCAGTTTAAAATAATAACTTTCAGTTATAAATAGGTACAAGGATATATTATTTTTAACTTTTCTTATTTTTTTATGTTTTATTTATTTATCCACACAATTTGTGTTGTATAATACTTAATTGTTTTTTTTTTCGATTATGCTGCAAAATTTGTTTTCCTCATTCATTTGATAATTCTGTCTGATTGTAAACACTACAGTTGTGGGTTTGATTTCCACTCGTGGAAAGTTAAATTTAAAAAATCAACTGATAAATCGTTCAACTCACAATATCTCGAAAATTGACCAAAAATTAAAGAACTGAATGTCTTATCACTTGGAAGAACGCGAATCTGTTTATTTTTGGTAATTTTTTTGATGGCTCTTCACCAAAAAAATAGTTCTTTTTTCACACTCTATTCAAGCACTTGCTAGTCGTACCATACAAGGAAACTAAAAATATATTAAATATTTCTCAGTTGGATTTAAATCCACGTTCTTCGTATATATTCAAGCGTGTGCCAATTGTGTCATGTGTGTTATAATGTAATAAGCAACAAAACACAATATAGTGTTAAATATTAACCGCAAACTAAAATATCCGTTGCTAATAAAATATTATATGTATTTGTTGTATTGTATTTGAACCGCAAACATTGTGAGTGTCACTTTGAAACCACCACGAAGGTGTCAACCTAATTAAAAGTAATTATTGTAATGACCATAGTAAGTATTGAGATCGTGCAAGTGAATTCGATCAGCTGGAATTTGATTCCCGCTAGAGGGGATCATGCAAAGACATTGGCTTCCGCCACTCAACACGTAATATCTCGAAGATTAGGATGTGCGTTGGCAACGAAGTCTTTTAACACTAGGTTCTCTCTACCATGTTCTCCTCTTAGTCCATGCTATGTAAGTAAAAGCGTGAAGTTAAACAGAAAATTCAAGATTTTTTATGATTCCGTACCTAGAAAGGAAAAAATGGAACCCTAATAGGATCACTTTGTTGTCCGTCTATCAGTATTTTTTTTTTAAGAACGCGTGCACGTATCAAGCTGAAATTTATATGGCATACTGAGGTATATTGTCCCTTGAAGACGTGAAAAACCAATCTTCTAAGCCAACGCCATCAAAGAGAAATACAGCCGTTTATGCCGCAAATTTCCGCAATTTTTCTTTGCCTACTCTGTATCGATTTGCGTGAATCTAAAATATATTATTTCTATTAAAAAACGTATTAAAATTTTAACATACCGACGCTGACCCAGCGTTATTTTTTTACTTATTATTATTATATATTATTGTACATTGTATTTACAGAATTGTATGAAACAATACTAAGTAACTTACTGCTTGTTATAGATTACAGGTCAAACATGCACACAGAACAGGATGTAAAGTTCATAATAAGCTTATATACAAATAAATTCTAGCATCGCATTCCACTTAAAACTTTGCTAAACTATAAGATATGATGAAAACGAATTATAAACATTTTTGTAATTTTAATTACCTACTGTGATTTCTTCTTTTTTGATTTCACCTGTATTTATTTCATTTGTATTTAATTTTATTTAGGGGAAATTGGTTATTTGTTTTAATATTTCTATATATAGGTACTGTTATACTCTTCATAAATCGATCGATTGAAATCATCAATCAAGTTTAGTTGCTTCATATATATATCTATATATATATATATATATATATATATATATATATATATATATATATATATATATATATATATATATATATATATATATATAT
>JAATLQ010036749.1:0-21819 GCA_013421005.1 Heliconius erato x Heliconius himera | reverse complement strand
TAAAAATCGTTGCTTCCGGACAAGCAGAAAGAGAGAATGACTGACAAATACAATTTCTAAAATTGTTTATTTGTGTTTTATTGTAATGTAAATAACTATACGCACTTGGAAAACATGGTTATTTTGAAATAACAGACAGACACTTCAATTTTGTTAAATATAGAGTATAAATTTATAGATTACTCAAGTATATTTAGAAAAAAAAATGTTTTTTTTATTACCTACATATACTGTTACACCTTTAATTAATCGTTACTATAATTTTTTAAGATTTTATTTGATTGTGTTGACAAAAACAATAATTTTAAATTTGTTGAAGTAATAAAAAACACGATTATTTAGAATACCTATACGACAAAAAGTTTCATTCTTATCGGTTCAGTAGTTCAGTAGATGCGTGTGTACAGACAAACGGACAGACGAAGGCAGACTAAAACGATTGTATTTATTCTTGGGCCCAGAATGTAAAGAGATGAAAATGGCATGATTTAATACTAAATCTATTAAATACATCAATTCCTACAAATTTCCTGAAAATTCTGTCAGACTTGGCAATCTGAGAGCTGAGTTATTAAAGATTATTAAAAGTGAGATTAAGTTCACGGCACAATTTCTAAAAAAACCGTGAAAAACAAAGGAGTCGTTGAAAATATCAAATAAACGGGAAAACACCAAAAACGCATCGAAACGTACGAAATTATTTAACTTTGGAGGAAAGGTTGTTGGTTGAGTTCAACACCGAACTTGGCCAGACAAAGGAAAAGCGTTTTTGTAACTTTGCTCCAGAGAAATCTAGTGTTAAGACACTCCGTTGCCTATTTGTCGCAAAATTTTCGCAACATTGCCAGTCAAGTGGTGGAACTCAACACCGCGCTACTTGTGTTCTACCAATTAAGTAGGTACTTCGTCTACGACACTAGGTATTTCGTCATGTATTCAATTATTTATTGTTTTTCATCATATATTGAACCCGTAACCATCTCGTGTAAGGCAATTTTCTACTACGTTACAATAGTGATAATTCAAAACAATCGTATTCAATAGCACTTCAAAATACTATCTAGTGGAAAGCAATCTTATCACTTTAAGTTGAAGTGGCTTAAAAGCCTTCGTGTGTAATTTCATCCTACTTCTAGCATTATTCTAGGTTTCAAGAGACCTTACAGTGCTTTTATATAGGCTTAAAGTGAAAACTTTTTTTTTGTTGTATACTCGTATAAATACCTATAATATATACATACAAATATATATTATTAAGCCTTACTTATGTCTAACAATATAAATGCAATATAAAAATGTAACAGAAAAAGGATAAATAGACAGAGCGCGGTGTTGGTTTCCGCCTCTCAATGTCTCAAAAATTGGGCGGTGCGTAGGAGAAGGGACTATCTAAAATCGAAAATTTGCCTCGACTCTATATGGATACAGTGTGAAGCTAAAAATATATATTAAAAAAAATCACTTACATATAATCTTTTTATATAAATATATTCTAACATGCGAGTATATAACTATAACGTTTACTTTGAAGTAGAAAAGATAAAAAAGGAACAATAGACAATCTTGTGGTGTAATAAAAACATATACTATAATTCCATTATTTGTATAAAATTTTCCATTATTTGATCGAAATCGTCGTAATAAAACATACCCACATAATATCTCAAATGCACAAGCAATTCTAAATTAACATGGAAAACGGGGGAAAGCATGGCCTTGAGTTCCGCCATTCAATATGCTCTGTCTTCAAAATTCGGCGGAAAATGGTGAACCGGAGTGTTTTATTCAGAACAGTGTTTTAACACTAAGATCCCAGGTTCCCTCTGCCTATGATTTGTGCAGGATACAGCGTGAAGCTAATTATATAAAAAAAAAGAATTACACTAATACAATTTTGGCATTTTTTAAATGAAACATACATTTTTAATATATATTAATCAACAAATTTTACGAACTAAGTAATAAATAAAATAACTATATAAAACAAAAACTAAATTGCCTGCATAATGTATATTCATCATTATAGTCATATCAATATATTTAATGTACAATCAAAAACCTATCAATATTACATTTGCTAACCGGAAGATTTCCGCTATATAATCAACTATATGAGATTCAATTTCATTAACGGAATGGCTGAAAAGTTCAAGGTTCGATTTTGTTTATGTAATTTTCGGGCTATGTATTGTTAATTTCTCTATTATTTACATATTACCGGGTGTTTGTGAATTGATATAGTGCTAGTTTCTCTTTTCTCTACTTTCAAATCCTTACTGGCAGCATCATTTGGCTGTAGTCGTCTTGTCTAGATATGTAACATTTTAAATATTAGCCCATTAAAAAAATATTAATGCGAAACGGCAGTTCTCAAGAAAGAAAGGAACGTTTAGTCACTAAAAAACAAGAAGAAGCTTCATATTTTTTCCGATTTAGAGTAGGGACTGGATAGAAGAAAACTAGTGTAAAGACACTGCGTCCCCCGTTTTCAGCATAATTACGGTATATCGTATGTTGAATAGCAAAACAACATGATTGACAAATAACATGGTTCGACGGCTGGTTTATATAACACGGTGTTTTTTCCACTTAACACTTAGTATTGAAAAATTTATGAACAAAAGTATGGATAAAAGCTAGTATTAAATCTAATTTTGTATATTCATGCTTAAGCAGTCTTTTATAAGCGCGTAATAAGTTATTTTTTTACTTTTTTATGTCACCACTAATCAAATTACAGAATAGGTAGAAATTTGTTGACGTTGTACTGACGATGTCAAACGTCGGCGCAAGCGCAAGTGATTGCGTCAAAGTACAATGTACTCGGGGATTTTTTAGTATGACGATGGCATTTTTTTATCTGGAAATAATAGTGACTAATTATTACTACTAAACGTTGGACTTAAAAGTTGAAATTTGATATACAAGTATGTTAGGAAATGTAGAGGAGCAGTAAGAGAGAAAAATAAAACTGCTTCACGTTGTATCCCGCACACAGCAGAGTAGGCAGAGGGAACCTAGTGTTAAGACACTCCGTTCACCACTTTCCGCTGAGTTATTGCGTGTTGAGTGGCGGAAGTCAACGTCGTAAGAGAGAAGAGCTCAAAATTTCTCGTGTGAAAGAGAAAATATTATATTTTTCATCTTACGTCTTATCAGGCCAGTTCAGTCTTACTTACTTAAGAGACAGGTTGTTTTATTTAGCCACTAAGTGTCTAGGTTCCCTCTACCTACCTTGCTATATGGGTGATACAGCGTGAAGCTAAAACAAGTTTTAAAATCCACGTAAATAAATTTGCGGATGACGAATAGTAAAGTATATTAGAGTAAAATGACGTATATGATACGTCATTATTGTATGTTACGCTTTCACGCCAAAACTACTTAACCTATTATGATGAAACTTTGCACACATATTCTTAAAGGTATTAGAAAGAACATAGGATACTTTTGTTAAAAAGAACACATATTTTTAAAATAATATAAAAATAAGCTTAGCCAGCAAAGCCGCGTGAGTCTCTAGTAGGATAATATAAATTTTCTATCAGCTTTTTTATGAATATTAATTGTATGTCACATAAAAGATAAATACAACTTTCTTCGTGAAACTAAAGCCTTGGGTTTTTACATTTACCCGTTACTTCAGGGAATTTCCACATCAGGCCGTATAAAGTAACGTGAAATACTCCATATCACGATACCGGTATACTAATCGTTATTTGCATATTTATAAATTACGTTCTAAAAAAAACGAAATATTTACGGAACAACACTAAGCTGTGATTTCCATTAGTCATTCATTACAATCCTGTTTAAAGCGAATTGTTTATATTTGCGTTCTAATTATACAGGTTTTGTGGTTTCGGCGTTAAGTCCCGCCACTGGATACACAATTTCTCAAAAATAAACTCTATCTATATAAGAAATCTTTGTAACTAGGTTTCCTCTGTCAACGCTGCTAAATATGCGGAAAACCGGGAAAATCATAAACTGTTTTTTTTTATTTATTTCAAAGTATAAGGTCACATCATTGGCACTATACGTATTGGCTATAAGTTCAACCCCCAGGTTAAGTCAAAATTTATTTATATTGTTAAATAGCACACAATATATTTAAAATAAATATAGAATACCTATACTAATATTAATATTAAGGTTACGAGTTTGTTTGGTGGAACGCAATAGTAACTGAAACTATTGGTTTGAAATAGAAAAATATTTTCTAGAAGCATTGAGTGTTGAGTTCAGAAGAAATGACAATATAAATTTAGATAAATAGTTAATTTCCACGTGTGGTTATCGAACTCACAACCAACCGCGTTACACACACTTTGTACCCCTGCGCCACGACTGGCCTCTAAAAAGTAATTAATATAACCCAAAAATTTATTTAAATTAAAAAGTATAAAATTGATATATTTATATTATTTAAATTAAATAAATATTGTTTTACCTTTTCAAAGTGTTATTCCGCTACCCAAAGATAATTGCTTATAATTATTGTTAACATTTTCAAACATTTTCTTCATATGTCTTTGTCTATCCTAAGTGTGGAATAACCCTTTAAAAATGTTAAAAAAGTATTTATAAAATAGTATTTTCTTTTGACAAACAATAATTCTAAGTAATAATTATCTTTGAGTAGCGGAAATTTGTAAAAATCTCCCTGCAAAGATGCTAACAACATAAATAAGTTGTAAAAAGCGTATAAGAATTTCGACGTAGCTCGGTGAGAACGTATGGCTTAGTTGGTCAGAGCGCTTGGACGGTTTCCAAAGGGGCGCGAGTTCAAATCCCGCTACGTTCAAATTTTTATACGTTTTCTTAATAAGTAAATTAATATTGAATACTAATTTTAAAGACCTGACCTACCTTAATTCATTATAGTCAAGAAGAATACAAAACCATATGATATTACAAAGTAAACTAACAAATACTGTAGATAATTACCATTACACGGAAACTCCATTGAAATAGATAAATAAAATTACTTTTTTGTGTAGCATTTTTTCCTTAATGATTAAACCCATATATATAAGTTGTTATAAGTGGTTGTAATTTTTCATAAGAATTACAGTCGAGCTCGGAAACATTGATTAGCGTTTAATTGACATTAAATAGATGCAAACAATATGTATCTTTGAGACCAGCCGTGGCGCAGAGACACAAGCTCAAAGCCTCACTTTGCCTCGACACTAGAGCAAAGAATATATTAAATATTTCATTTCCTCGAGTGGGAATTGAACCCACAACCGTCGCCACATTGGCCTCATATAAATATATACTGTTAAAATATTTACTTATGTGATGACTACACTTAATTTATGGGTATAAATTCTTCTTGTGGAATGTTTATACTAATAATATATTCTATATATCTATTTGGAGCGGTTAGGAAAAGTATGTTATTAAATAATAAATAAGACGAAGAGCTATGAAGAAGGAAGAATTTTGAAAAAAAATAACAAAACAATTGTATGGTGTTATTGATAGTTTAGTCTTTGATAAATTAGTAAAAAATTGAGAAAATGCGTAAATTTAGTATTTTATAATATAACATACTTTACATTAAAGTTATGCAATACTTAATTCATATAATGATTTTTCATTTTGTAAAACAGTATTCGAATCCACACCCACATTATAAAATTTTGAACATCTAACACTGCCTTCCGAGCCGGTGGCAGCTTTCTGGTTTTTAACAATTCAAAAGTGCTTGCATAAGTCTATTGCAATATATATTTTTTATTTTTAATTAACACTTTTCCCACATAGTGTTTTTTGTTTAATATTTTAATAAACTATTGACTTGTTCGAAATAAAAAAGATTCTTCACCATAAGATAATATAAAAGATAATATAATTTTTGGATTTATACTATTCTTTCGTCTCACGGAAACAACCTAGAGTTAAGAAACTTACGAAAATTCAACATATTCAAATGACGGAACTCAACGCCACACAACCCTAAAATTTTAGATAAAAATAAAAAACCCGCGAAACTCAACAGGTCATATTGATTTTCAACTTTTCACATGCGCAAGGTCTTTATAGTCATCTGTTGCTCGATTCACTCTCAGTCAGCCATAACACGTTTTAGCGTACGCACGTATATCATATTAATAATATTTTATTTATTTACTTAAATTTGTTTATTTAAATCAGTGGATTGCGGTTATTTAATTTGTGACAAGTGCTTGAAGTAAGTAGGAAATTAAGTAGCCTTAGTTTTGATGAACTTAGGACTTTTTGAGATATAATTTGTAATATTCAAATAATATCATTAATTTGATATATTCAAATTGATTTGGTTTTTATTATGATCGTAATTATAATTTCATACATAATATGCTAATAATTATAAAAAAACATGTTGAATTTCAGTGTTTTTTTCTTAAATTTTGCATGATATCTTGATTCACAATTGTTGGTTCATTGTTTTTAAAGCCCAGTACTACTTCATATAGAATAATATCATTTAACGACCATATGCTCCATAGAATACTATAAGTAACTTCTTATATTATAGTAAATACTTAAACAACAACAATAGGTACATATGTATTTATATATACACTGTGTGTTGGGTACAAAAGTCAAGCTTTAAAGAGCTTTTGGTGTTAAAAAACTGTCAATTCATTTAATATTATTTTGAAGATTTACATTATTTTCTTTTACAAAATGATTATTTATATTAAGACCGTCGCCTCGCAGCGGTACAGTGTTTGACTGTAAACGTGACGGTTGTGAGTTCGATTTCCATTCAAAAAAATTAATTATTTTTATTTTCCAGTTCTAGTAACAATAAAAAGGCATGAACTCTACTACTCGACACGCTTCGAATTTATTCACATGTTTCGAATATTTCGGAGTATGTGGAGAACGGAGTGTCTTAACACTAGATTCCCTCTGCAAACTGTGCTTGTATATACGGGATACAACGTGAAGATTTTTTTTAAATTGATTTATTTCATAACATTGCATAAAACGATAGATAATTAATTATTCTATTCAACTAGACGGCTTGTTTTTTCTCGCGCTTTATCCCTCATTTAGCAGCGTTAACATAGAGAACCTAGTGCTAAGACATTCTATTGTTTTCTCTTCACCTGGAGAGCGCAGACAAAAGAGTGTTTTGACGTTGACATGTGGGAGTGGAACCCACAACCATCACGTTATCCCGTTGCTATTAAATACAAAAATATATAATTTAACGTAACCATTAAAATTAACTTATCTAGTCTTAGATAACAATGGTGAGGTAAATAGATATGCAACACCATTGTTATTATAATATCCTAGGCTTTACTAATATTACATAATATTACGCTGAGACAGTTAACACAAGTTTGAGGAGTGTTTTAACACTAAGTTCCCTCTTCCTACACTGCTGTGTGCGGGATACAGCGTGAAGCTCATTTTTATTTATTTAAAGTTAACACTTTTCTCCCTCTGCCCATCCTACTAAATGAGGGTTACAGAGTAAAGCTAAAAAAAACATTGAAGCCATCGTGGCACAGCAGGAAAACATATCAACTGTAAGCGCGATGGTTGTAGAATCTATCATATACCATAGACAAAGCTAGATGATAGATTACGCGTTTCTATGCGCAATGTCTCAAATTCTTGTTCTTCTCTTCTTATCAATGGAGACACTGCAATCTTCAACTGATCTGCTTACATGCGTGTTACTGAATGTAAAGCGTAGTACCTATATTAAAAATATTTAAAAAATCACGTAGCGGGACTCGAACCCGCACGTCATCGTGACCGTCCAACCGAAATTCTTGTACGCTCGTTAGAACTTGTTTATGTACATTTTAAATATTTAGGAAAGATTCACGCTATAGGTCGGTCAAGGTTCGTCTTCGGTCCGATCCTATATTCTTGTATGAGAAATATTATTCGACCGGAACTAGATCATTGGTCCTCATATAAAAAAATAATTTTAACAAACTGAGTACTGACCGAGGCCGTACCTATAGTGTGAATCCTCCCTTATTACGTTGTCCTTACGAAAGGTTGCCTGTAAGTTATAGATTCAAGCCTTTTTATAAAAATATATAGTTTTTTTGTGTCATTTATATTAAAATTAATATACTTATATAGTAAAATGGCTGTGGAACTCAACGCTGCGTTTTTCTCAACTTTCTATGAGGAAACGAAAAATATTAAATAATTTATATAGCTAAAATTATTATTATAATATCAGTTGTTTTTGTAAGCTTCAAATTATGTAGTTTTATAGTTTCACGCAGTATTCCCTATGTAGTAGGGTAACAATAGGGAACCTATTGTTGAGAGACTCCTTTCCTAAATTACCGTTTTTCTAACCTTACTAAGGAAGTGGAAAAATTTTATACCCAATGCATACTATATGCATTAACATTCTTCAACAATTATTTAAATTGTTAACATTATTTCTATGCTATTAGTTTTTTTTGTAGCTTCACGCAGTATTCCGCATATATTAGGGACCCTAGTGCTAAGACGCTCCGTTTCTAAGTTTCCGTTTAATTTTCGAGACATAGCGTTTTGAGTGGCGGAACCCAACACCGCGTATAGTATATTAATTTGATATCGTATATTATATCAATTTTCAACATCAAACTGAAATGACTTTAAATAGTTCATTTATTTATCACATTATTTAGCTTAATTATTTTTTTTTACATTTTTAATCATTTTAATTATATTGGATAATGTTTTTAAGGTTTCAATTGATTTCCTTCCAATTATTTCCTTGTACACAACAAAATAAAAACAAAAACAAAAATACAAGTTTTGGAAGTTAAAAAAATGCCTATAAAATTAATAATTATAGTAGCTTTTTTGAAAACACTCGTAACACCTTGTATTAACGAACTTTCAAGGTTTCACAAAATTTATAATTTAAATCTTATTATCGTCACACTTATACTTACGATAGGTACCTACATATATGTATCAATATATGGAGTAGGTTAAGAGACTTAGAGTTAAAGCACTCCATTCTCTACTTTCCACTCATCTTAGAAGCGTCGCCAGACCAGAAAAAAATAACAAAAATTGTCGAAAAAAATAATTAGTTATATAATATTATTAAACATTTTTTTAGGCCGTCGATTCGCAGCGGCTCAATATCCGACTGTAAAGACGATGGTTGTAGGTTCAATTCCCGATCGATCCTTGCATTTCTACCAGAAAAAACGAAGTGAGGCGTTGAGTTTTGCCGTCACGCAAGGTCTCGAATATTGACCGAAAAGTGGGGAATAACGCGTCTTAAATTGTTAACTTTAGGTTCC
The DNA here is from genome assembly GCA_013421005.1 of Heliconius erato x Heliconius himera. Taxonomy (NCBI): domain Eukaryota; kingdom Metazoa; phylum Arthropoda; class Insecta; order Lepidoptera; family Nymphalidae; genus Heliconius; species Heliconius erato x Heliconius himera. The sequence goes on along the minus strand of JAATLQ010036749.1, from coordinate 12,535 downwards.
TTCTGCCTACCCTACTGGAAATCGAAGTCACATCCATCGTATTTATTCTGATATTCCTCAGCTACTCGTAATGCTGCCTTATAAAAAGATTTTAACTAAAAAGCTATAAATTAAACAATAGCTAAAAGTCTGGTCCAAAGTTAGAATAAGGACAAGCATTCACTTGAGCAAAGGTCGTTTGATACTTAGAATTGACACCAATTACAATATAACTAATGTATGCGCCGGCGATTAAGTTAAAACCAATATTTTTTAAAGGACACATATCTCACGCGTTTGTGCACTAAGAGCTTAGTGAACAATCACTACCTACTACGCGTGATGGGCACTAAGAGCTTAGTGAACAATCACTACCTTTTTCAGAAGAAGTTGGTTTCACGCTTTGCACAATTATTCGATATTCCAGCAAAGTAAAGTGTGCGGGATTAAGTTCTCCAGTTTTCGTCTAATTTTTGAGATATGGCATGTTAATTGGCGGAAGTCAACTCCGCGTTTATCTACTCCAGGTCTTAAAATTAGGATTCAGACTTATTTTATCATTCGAGTATTTACATATTAATATATTATATGGTGACTTTTTAGGTACCTATATAGAATTAATAAAAAAATACTTATGCAAAGAACGAAAATAACTAAAAAAGTTGTATTGAAGATAATTATACATATATTATAATTATAGCGGAAATAATTATTATATATTATTTTATTAACCAATAACTCAATAAATATATGGTAAGCCGCAACTTCCGGTATTTGACGTACATTAATATATTTACTTATATAGTAGTAATAAATTCAAATTCTTACAATTTTTTTAACAAACAAGGGAACCTCCTGTTCAAATACTTAGTTTCCCACTCACTGTTTTCAGGACATTGTGTGGGGGTACTCAACGCCGCACTTCCTCTTGTTATCAAAGCAAACAAATGAAAATAATTCGTTCCACCGAGGGGAATCGAACCTACAAGTTTCTGTGCGCATTAAAAAAAACTAAGTCTTTGCCATATGCTTTAAGTATTTAAAATATATAAAATATAAAAAATATATATATTTGTATATTTAGAGGCCAGTCGTGGGGCAGCGGCATAAACTGTGACTGTAAAACTGGCTGGTTGTGGGTTCGATCCCCACTCGAGGAGATAAAATATTTACTTAAATTTATATTTAAATTTCTTCGCTCTGGTGTCGAGAGAGTCTGTTGTCTCAAGCTCGGCGTTGAGTTCTACCACTTAACAACGGAGCGTCTTACACTAGGTTGCCTAGGTTGCATTTGTATATTTCATTTTTTTTTGTACTAATTTAGATACAAACTTTTTGTACTAATTTTATACAAATTTATATACAAAGATTTTTTTTCGGGTAAAAATTAAATTTAAAGCTTCTTAATTTTTTAGTAATCAATTGGTTAATTTCGTAACCGTTATTTGACGTCATATAGATTAAGTTTTGACCTTACTTTTTATTTCGTTTCAACTTTAAAGTTACAATATCACTAAATAATATGCTGTCTTATAAATCAAGTACATTGCTTTAGCTAATATGTTAAAATTGTATTATTTAGAGGCTTGTTAAAATGACGTTTATCATTAAATACTATACCATAAAAATTATTATAAGAATACTTTCTTATATAAATATCTTTTAGTACTTCTTACGATAGGCGATATAGAACGGTTTTTATTTGTATTTCCGTAAATTGTTTAATTTTTTTTTATTAAAAAAAACTGAAAAATGTACGCAAAGTAGGCAGCGGGAACTTAATATTAAAAGAACTCAAAATAATCTTATGGCCGCGGCTATCATACTATCCACCCCACATTCCGCCCAATTTCAAAACATTACGCGTGGAGTGGTGTAAGTGCAACTTGTTACCAGAGCGAAAATATTTCGTTCTCCCGAATAGTTATCGAACTCACAACCGTTTATAATCAGACATTGTACCGTTGTGCCACAGCGGCTTCAAAAAAGATCATTTACCTTATCACACGTTTATCTTATGTTTGATACAATCAAAAAGAAACAAACTGATTTAATTTGTATTCTAAACTCGATGTCACATTTTATAACAGTGTGCTCCACTTTCATACACTTTCTATTTTAATAAGGATATTAAATTTTTTGATCTTAAATGATTGATGGTGTTGCTAAGAGATTATAAAAGCTTTATGTCTTTACTCGCATGACTGGGAAGGCAGAGGGAACCTAGTGTTAAATCAAAATAATTTATATAAAATAATAATTACTAATCATTTATATAAAGTTATAATTCCTAATAATTTATATAAAATAATCAATAATAATCACAACCCCGCGTTGGGATTAGGAGTGAGACGTTGTCCCACTGCGCAAAGACGGTAAATTTTAATAAAACTAAAATTTTCTTTGTTCTATTAAATTCTATAATTGTAGATATTTAAAGAACTTTATATTTCACTAAAAATATGTACTTATACAGATATTAATATTTTTTTTATATTTAATATTTGTTTATATAATTTAAAAACTACTTACTTATACAAAACTACTTACTTATATCAAAAGTAATTGCAGAAGTCTATTTCAATAAATATTATTTAGAATTTGACCTTGAGTTTTATATAGAAATGGAAAACGTAGTGAGACATCACTCTGCACATAGGCATAGGCATAGGCAAGCAACAGTTAAATTTGCACGTTTCAATGCTATTATTACGTTTATGGACAATGTTACAAGAATTCTCACGAACCCAGACATTATTATATCATCTAGTGTAGGGTTGGCATAAAAAAAAAATATTAAGAAAATATATCTTTTCTTGGATATTTTATTAAATCTGATCTGGTTTTCACTCGAATTCGAATTTAAAATCAAACGAGGTCAGTAGTGGCGCAGCGATAGAGTGTGTGACTGTAAAACCGAGTGGTTGGGGGTTCGATCCCCATTCGAGGGAATATGACTATGAAATATTTACTTAAATTTATATTTCCATTTCTTCGCTCTGGTGTCGAGGCAAAGCGCGGCATTGAGTTCTGCCACTCAACACGCGATGTCTCTAGAATTCGGCAGAAAGTGGGGAACGGAGTGTCTTAACACTAGCCGGAATACAGCGAATTCGAATTTCATTCAAAGAATTTTATTTTGAAGACATAGGTTTAGTGATTTCTTAACTAGCACAAATATAACTGTTCCATGCTCTTTCCGGCACAGCAGGATAAGGATATTATAGTGTTAAAAGATTTATGTTCCTATGCACCTCTAATTTTGAATCACTGTATCTTGGCCGGTAGACCTTAACGCTGCGAAAAGCAGATATAGTATATACTTGCTTGGCAATTGAACAATGTAACAAAATTAGTTATCGAAATATAATTATAAACCTAAAGCGTTCATTTTGTACCAATTCAATACAATTCGTATGGAATGCAAAAAAATTTCTTCACAAAAAAAACCATACTAAATTTGACTACCATATAATATATTAGATTATACTATTAAGAAAAACGTCAAACCCGCTACCAAGATTATATCGTCTATATATATAGTCGTCTATGTATATATATAGTCTATATTTTATATATAAATATTTTTTTACTATCTCTACATAGCGTTAAAGGTCAACCGTCAATTCGATATTGTTATAGATATAGCACAGTAGTTTAACTTTTAGTGTTGACGTCATCGTTTCGCAGCTAAGACTTGTTTGATTTAAGGCAATAGTTCAAGGTTCAAAGGCTTACAACCTCCGAAAAGACAGTTAAAGCTTAGATTTACTTTAAGTGCGATGTTAGGTTACGCCTTTGAATAGGCTATTTGAATAACACAGATTTAAAGTGGAGAACAGAAAAACATTTTGCTATGAAAAAAAATCTGTCAATATTAAAAAAAAAAAAGAAATTACCACCACTGCACATGCAATGCATCGAAAATTAGGTACGTGTAGAACGGAGAGTCTTAACACTATGTTGCCACTGTTTACACTATATACGGGATACATAGTAAAGCTAAAAAAGAGCAATGATGCTAGCATTAACCTACGTCTACCAAAGTAACATAACAGTAAAGGAAACTGAGAGTGCAACTATTTATAGTCTAAGCACATTTAAGTTCACTCTCTATGTAACATTATTGCGTAGCTTGATCTATATTATCTGCATAGAATATTAACTTACACTTCTTTTAACTGCATCTTTTATTTTAGTATTTTTTTAAACTATACAAGTATAATGATTTGATTTTGTTACGTATGCCTTTGAGGTCGCCGGTAAACGCGGCGGTGTTGGGTTCGATTTTTCACCCGGAAGGGGTGAAATATATAATATTTTCATTTACATTTCCTCACATTGGTAACTAGGTAAAGAGCGGCGTTAAGTCTGTCACTCAACACGTAATATCTCAAAAATAAGGTACTAGTTTCCTTTTGCCTTTGCATTTGCCTAAAAAAATCTTTAAATCATTATCAGAGATAAACTATTGTAATTGTACTATGTGTCCTCATTTTCCCTTTTTCTCCTTTTTAAGATGCATTGCTTATTGAATATCGTAACCTAAAGTTACAATTTATTGTTAAATCAGATGTCGAAATGATAATAATAAATATAAATATTCTTCATAAGATTCGTCACCATTACACACACAAAAATAGTGAAACATCAATCTTACAAATATAAAATGAACTTTCCTTAAAAAAACAAACGATTACATACATTATATGTATTGTTATTAATCAAACCCACTCTCACCATTTGCTGCCAGTGCTTTTTAACTGCACATAAAGGCACAAAATTGTTAGTTAATTATGGGTTAATACCATGCATTTTATTCATTCATTATGCTTTATGATTGGTGCACGCAGCACGCTGTTTCTAGGTCAATCTTATTGACATATTTACCTAGCTGCCTTGCTCTAATAATGTTATATTATTAATATTGTACAGCTAACGCATACCATGCCTTCTATAAAATTCAGTGGGAGTTCAGTTCCAGTTCTCAATTTTTTTAGACTTAGAAAAGTTAATACAAATAAGTTACATCATACGTGATGAAACGCTTTATCTATATAAAAAAACTACAATTCTTTTTCTTTGATGTTTTTTAATATTTCAAATATATATATAGTATTAGAAATCGGCAGCGATTAACATTTTTAAAAACAAAACCCATATCGTCTATATGTTTCTAAATTATTCAGAAAGAGAGTCTAGTGGTAGTCTATTCTCATTCGGAGGAATGAAATATTTAATATTTTCATTTCTTCGTTCTGGTTACGAAGCAAAGCGCAGTGTTAAGTTCTGTCACTCCACATGCAATGCCTCACGAATTTCTATTCCCTTAATATTGAACCTAATACTACTGTGTTTAAGTAATCACGTCATCATCACGTTCGACGATATTATGATTATACTTATAACAGAACATGTTTTGATTTAAAAATATTGCGTCATTATATTTCTTTACCCAACACACGATATTTATATTATAAGATAAAGATAGAGACCCTCTTTCTAATATCTTTCTTTTTTTTCTTATCACTTCTTCGTTTTTATACACTATATATGATAGAACATTTTGATATCACAGCGTACTGGCAAATGAAACAAAAGACCAACAATAGGTTATCAAGTAACACTATAGTTAACCTTTTAAGCATTTCGTTTTGTAACACCAAAGCGTGTGCACGCATAACAATAAAATAACCGCAATTTACGTAAAAAATATAAGAAAAATAACTAATAATTTTAGACTATATGAAAATATGGCCGTGAACGGTAAGGATTTGAGCGAAATAGTGCCCCCATCTTCACTAATACGTCGCGTAAGCTCTAAGTCCATAAGAAATTCAATATCTGAGGACAAAGAAAATGGTGATATAAACAAATCATTTGTAAGCAAATATAAGAAAACTCCGGAAGCTTTGAAGGGCTTTCACAACGATGACAGTGAACTTGAAGTACCCGGGACGCCTATGACGCCGCGAACTTCAACCACACCTGGTGCGTTTGTTTTTGTTGGTTACTTATTTATTATTTTAACTAGGGACCTAAACGCGGCTTCGTCCGCTTATGTCTACTTATTGTTATATAAAATCTTTATATAAATTGTAACCTATATATTGAGAGAGGGAGTTGCTATATTGTAAAGTTCCATATAAATTCGTTCAGTATTTTTTTGCATGAAAGTGGAAGAAATCCATCGGTGCCAATTCAGCACTAACTTAGTATTTATAATATAATATTAAAATAAATAGAAATAGAATGATTATCCTTGATGAGCACAACATCTAATTCGCTATTTCAAGCTTTAAGTTATACTTTAAACTTCAAATTAGCATTTTATACTAATAATTTCTGGATGTTTTTTTTTTAAATCTTAGCGTAATTATTTATTAGTCTCAAAGTTCAAATTTTAAGGTCACTCGTTGCTTTTTTTTATTTCTTAGTATAGTGATACCTTGTTTAGGCGACGCAAAAGTCAAATATAAGTAAAATATAACATCAGCTGTTTAGATTTTATTTATTTATTAATGATATGATAAAATGTACGTAGGGAACGGAGTGTCTTAACACTAGGTTCCCTCTGCCTACCCTGCTGTGTGCGAGATACAGCGTGAAGCTGATTTTATTTAAAAAACGTATGCTTCGCTGATGCAATAAGTAAAAATAGTGTTGATGTTAAAATTTTGATTTTTGATGCTACAATGATTCTTAAATAGGTTTATATCATAATTACATATTTATACTAGTCATAGATTGCATATTTGCTTGTGTGAAATTTAAGGCGTAAAATAAAAAAAATATTTATTTTGTCTCGTTTTAGTTTCCTCTACATTGAATAAGTAATTCAAGCAGTGCAGTAAATGTGTCTGTGCAAAGTCAGTCAGGCACTCTGGTTATGTTTATATCTAACTATATTAATGTATAATTTATAATAAAATAATTTTGTTTATTAATTTTGTTATAATAAAATAATTTTATTTCATTTTTGATGTAGTGACAAATGTAACATTTAACAAGAGTGAAAAAAAATATTATAAAAATTTATGATTTAGCTTTAGGATTTTTTTAAGCTGCACACTGTATCCTACCTATATCAGGGTAAGAAGAGGTAACCTGGGAGTCTAAAGTTAAAACACTTCTGACCTCCACTTTCTGCCGAATTCTGGAGACATTAAAAATCTCCTTTCCTCGAATGGAAATTGAACTTTTCTCGTTTACAATCGCACGCTTGTACGGGAAGAGATAATTCAAAGCTTTTAAGAAAGTAACAAATATATAACCAAGGCCAGTCGTGGCGCAGGGGCGCAAGTGCGTGACTGTTAAGGCGACTGGTTGTGAGTTCGCTCCCCACTTGAAGAAATATTTACTTAAATTTATATTTTCATTTCTTTGCTTTGGTGTCGAAGCAAAGCGTGGCGTTAAGTTCCACCACTCAAAACGCAATGCCTCCAGAATTCAGTGGAAAATGGGAAACTGAGAGATATATATATATATTTCTTTAATATCAATCGCTAATACTTGGTTATTTAAGATTTTAATAATTAATAATTTGTTCTTTTTCTATCTAATAAAAATTGGTACTATGCTTAAACTAACAAAGATAAAAATATATAAGCGACTCTAAATAAATAAGTTGTATGAGCATATAATATGAATTATTTTATATATCCACTTAGGCTACTGACCTCAAGACGTAAAGAAGCCGTCAAACATAAATTAAAGATATGGTGATAAAATCTGTATTTAGATTTAAATAAACTTTAATTAAAAAATATGTGATGCGATGCAGTTATTGAAATATCTTCAAAAATTTACTCTGACCTTCACGTTGTATCACGCACACTGCAGGGTAGGCAGAGGGAACCTAGTGTTAAGACACTCCGTTCCCCAGTTTCCGCCGAATTCTGGAGGCATTGCGTGTTGAGTGGCATAACTCAACGCCGCGCTTGTCCTCGACACCAGCGAGGAAATGAAAATATAAATTTATGTAAATATTTAATCTCCTCGAGTGGAGATCGACCCCACAACCAGTCGGTTTTAAAGTAACATTTTGTGCCCCTACGCCACGACTGGTTGTGTATTTAAATATCCTATGTAGTGTTACAGCGGCACACAAACGCAACGGTTGTGGCTTCGATTCTCACTCAGAGGAATTAAATATTTTCATTTCCCCGTTCTGGTAACAAGTCAAAGCGTGGCGTTAGGTTCCGCCGACCCGAGTGTTTTAACACTAAAGTGCTTATCGTGATATCACATTTTTTTCTGATGAAAATATTACATTCCCCTGCGCTGGAATTGAACCAACAACAATAGGTACCTTAAATAATTATAGTCGGTCAATTACATTTTGTTATTTAAACTAAAACGCGGTGATTAGTGCTGATGCAATATTTAGTTAAATTTCATAGTCGTTTGAAAGTTCACGTCGGCATATTTGTGTTAATTTGGCAGTTTAGCTGTATTTTTTTGATGATATTAAGTTCTTGTTTCATATTAAATTTATGCGTATTAGCTGTGTAGGTAGTATGTACATTTTATTTTATTTTTTTTGTATATGAATATATATTTTGAGAGTCGTGGCGCAGAGGCACAAGCGTCCGACTGTAAATTCGACAGTTGTGGATTCGATTTCCACTCGGAGAAATGAAATATGTAATATTTTTATCTGATAACGAGGCAAAGTGACGTCGTGAAAATAAAACAAATATTTAGTTCCCGGGAATCAAACCCACAACCAGTCGCGTTAACAGCGCTACGCTTGTGCCCTTTTTTATATTACTAACTCCAACTTCAAAGAATTATTTTTATTTTTCGCAAATCAACTCACAATGTCTCGAAAATTGGGTGATGTGTTTGAACAGAATGTCTTACTGCACTAGGTTCCCTTTATCTCATGTTATATGCAGAATACATTCTGAGGTTTAAACAAGAAATATATATATTTCTTAGGTACATACTTTATTTAGATTCTTCCAAATTATTCCACATTAGCCTCATATATACAATATTCTGATGTAAACAGTATAAATAATGCATTGTCATATTTGTATAATGTTATTCTCACATGGAAAATAAAGAGATGTTTACGATTCATCGAAATTATATTTAGAAAATGGCGTAAAAAATATATATATACTTATTCAAAACAATTTAATAATGTAGATAGAATATTTTTTGTAATTTATATGAATATATGTGTGTACGTTGTATATAAATATGTAAATTAATCGCTCAAGGCTTTAACAGTACGTAGGTACTTTTTTAGCTTCGCGCTGTGTCGCATATAACAGGGTAGGTAGAGGGAAACTAGTGTTCGAAACTTAACGGCGCGCTTTTGCTGTTATAAAAAGCTAAAAAGTAAAAATAAACCATCCCCACGAGTGATAATGGAACCCATAACCATCAGTCAGATGGTATCAAAAATATTTTTACCATTTTTACAAATGTTTCTTGTTTTGAAGCTTATAGATAAAACCTAGTAATAAGAATGAATTTTAAAATGTCCTTGTTCTTTGTCGACAGGCCATGAAAACTGCACATTTCACCACGATCTTGAATTGGACCACAGACCACCTACCAGAGAGGCTCTACTACCCGACATGGCTAACTCCTACAGATTACTACTAACAGGTAGATCTTCAAAACGGCTTAAAATCTACTCTTAATACTAAATATATATATATTTTTTAAGAATTGATTCATAATTCAAAACTATTTCATAATTTTCATAAAATTTATAAAATATTTCGAATCCAGTGTAATAGATAGAGAACCAATAGTAGAACAGTAAGGGCCCGACTTTTATTATTTTATAAAGCCTGAAAGAAGAAGATGCAAAAAATAGTACCTAACTTTCGTTAAATTATAAAGCTCATTTTTTATTATTTTCTAAATTCTATAAGCTATAAGCGCCTACGCACATATTACAAGCAAATAGTACTTTTCACATTTTAGTGTATTAGATTCGTAAGGAGATGTAATTTATTAGAGTTTCTGACAGGAGGTTATACAACCATACTGTCTAGCTGTGGATAACATCATTTCTAATATTATTCCTAATAAAAATATTACGTGTAGACAATCTATAAATATCAAAAAAAAATAAGTCCACATGTGCAAGATAATCAAAATATGCAATCTGAACTGTTCTGTTACAAGAGTGAAGAAATGAAAATATTAAATATTTCATTTCCTCGATTGGGAATCGAGCCAACAACCTGTCACATTTACAGTCACACGCTTGTGCCACTGCGCCACGACCGACTGATAATTGTTTTAGATTCTTATTATTCAGTTAAGTTAATTTACAGACTAAGAATAAAATAACGAAATATTATGGGTATTTGAATATTGTATAACATCGGAAATAAGCTAAACCAACCAGATTAGAGTCGTATAAACGCTTTAGAGAGATTTTTTTGTTAAAAAGAGCCACTTTAAATTAAAAGTAAACTGTATACATTTTTCTGTTTTCGATAAGAAAATATTATGTAGCAGACAATAATTTAGTGACAATTCTTTCCGTATTTCTTGTCTTTAAGTATTTTTATATATTTTTTAATATATTATATAATTTTTTAATCATTAACCTTATCTCGAATGAAATTGAATCCAAACATAAAGCGTTTTAAATATTTTTTATACATTTTTGCTGTATTCAGTATCTATAATATAAATTGCTTTTGTTAACTTTTTATATTTTAGTCTACACGTGATACCTATTTACTTATTACTTATGAGTTTGTAAAATGCTGAGTACTTTGTAAGCGTTATTCGATATAAATTCAACATCAAAATTTATATTTTTTGCATCCATTGCAAAATATTATAAAATATGTTTAAACTAATAAAAATTTACTGTCAGATGATTCAGGATTTTTTTTATATTAAAATGTATACTGGCATTACTATTGAAATAAACTTATTACAATTATTGAAATAAACTATAATTTGACTGCATTGTAAATTTGACATTGACACTAGGTTAAAATCGAGAGTAATCGTTGTCTACTGTGAAAAGCATGATAAGAAATTAACTTCCATTTGACACCACTGAAATTGAATTGGATTGAAAAAAAACCACTCATTTTTATACAACACTTTAATCATTATTTTCATTTCTCTTATATATTAGAAAGCAGCCTTTGAATAATACCATATTTCATATTAACAAAAATACTTAAAAAATCACTACAAATATGCATTACAAAATTATCGATTTGAAATTGAAATTGTAAAAATCACAAGCTTCTTAAGCTAAAATTTTTTTTTATATGTTTTTTAAAATAATTTCTAGGCTTGGGAGAAGACCCTGAAAGACAAGGTCTTTTGAAAACACCAGAGCGCGCTGCCAAAGCTATGTTATTCTTTACCAAAGGATACGATCAGAGCTTAGAAGGTAATTTAGTATTTTTTATAATTTTTTAGCACTAAAGATAGATAGAAACAGATTTTAAGGTATTCCGTTATCAATTGCTGTGGTAACACCGATTATTGGAAATGAAATCCTCGAATAAGGATTCTTTTCTTCATTCATCGTCGATCGCAGCTACTTCATTTATTTTTATTACAAGCTAGCGACTTAGCGACCCGCTCGCGGATTCGCCCGCATGAACTACACAATTATTTATTAACTAATCTGAATAACTTTCATGTTTCATTAACATTATTCTAATATTCATACGTCAAAAATTATAATTGTGGCCAATTAAAAAAAAGTTATTTTTAGTAATTTAATGAACAACATATTTTGTATTGATAATATTTTTTTTATTTATGAACCGATTTAAATAAATCAAACACAAAATGTTAAGGGCAGTTTGCCAAAACATAATAATGAGATTAGCGTGCACAAACGCATGTATGCGGTTATTATATCTTTTTATACTAGCATCTCTACATGAGAAATGAAAAAAATATATATTTTTTGTAAATGATAAATATTACCAAATAAAATTATTATTAATGCCATTTACTTATTACTTCGTAATAATGTAAAATGTTATTATTAAATTAAATCAGCTTCCCGCACACAGCAGAGTATGCATCGAGAACCTAGTATATAGACATTCCGTTATCCATTTAGCACCGAATTTCGGAGACATTGCGTGCTGAGTGGTGGAACTCAACGCCGCGCTTTGTCTCGATACCAGAGAGAAGAAATGGAAATATAAATTTAAATAAGTATTGCATTTCCTCGAGTGGAAATCACACCCACAACCAGTCGCGTTTACAGTCACACTTTGTACCCATGTGCCACGAATTATTTTAATTTTTATTAATGACTCTTTGTACGATTTTTTATTCACATATTAATTTATTTCACTAATGGCCTAAGATCCCATCGTTTAAAACTGTAGGGATTAGATTTTCTAATGAAACTTATATTTAAGAATGATACATGATAGTAGAATAGATTACACTAGGGTTGCCCAAAAAAATCCTGCCGCAATCACCTTTAATTAATGTTTTTCGTAACTCGTTTTTGGAGAAAATTGCACTCATATGTTTTTTATGTGAATCGCACATCATTTGAAAGAAAATCGCATAAGGAATTGGAAAA
>JAATLQ010036748.1:73630-116173 GCA_013421005.1 Heliconius erato x Heliconius himera | reverse complement strand
AAACTTCACACCTATATAGGTACCTATAAAATGGGTTTAAGGATATAAATAATGAGAAATTTATGATAATACTAACCTCCAGACAAAGTCACCTCTGCCATGTTATTTATAAACTCCACATCAAACAAAATTACATACTAGAAATCGTTTTAATTAGGGCTATTGTGTTTAATGATAGGTTCGTCTCGATCATTATTTGTGTAGTTTTTGCTACTGCCGTTGAAATGAATATTTTTTTAATGACTCACGTCAGGACTCTTCCAGTAATGAATGTTCTCTACAATTGCTAGCGAGTGTTTGTGGTTATTAGCATGTAATATCTTAAACATGTTATATTGACACTTTTATATATAATTTTCGTTTCTTCGCTTGGGCACCGAGGGAAAATCCCGGCGTTTAGTTCCGCAATCGTAATCATAATCGTAGTGGATTACGGAGAGTTTTAACACTAGGTACCCTCTGCCTACCCTGCTTTGTACCGGGTACAGCATTAAGTGGTTAATAAATGATTTTCTTGTTTTACGCATATCCTGCATTTCACACTAGAGCGAAGAAATGGAAATATAAATTTAAGTAAATATTTTATCGCCTCGAGTGGGGAGCGAACCCACAACCAGTCGGTTTAACAGTCACACTTTGTGCCGCTGCGCCACGACTGGCCTCAATAAAGTAGTAAATATTTATATATAAATAATTAATCGCATCCTAGAGTTTAAAGCGAAGTGTCTGAGAACAGAAGTCTAAGTGGTCGACTTGAGGTGTTGGTGATGAAAATAACCACTTATACTAAAGTATAATTCATAAGCACTAATCATAACATTAAACATAGATTATACGAATACATGACGCGACTGATTATAGATTTAAATGCCTTAAAAAGTAAACACAGTTTTAAATTTAGTTAATAATATTAAAAACCACCACACACAGCAATGCCTCTATCATTGGTGGTAAATGTAGAGAATAGTAGAACTCAGGCTTTCTTTCCTATCAGGCGCTATCGCCGCTACGTTAAAATTTTTATACGTTTTCTAAATAAGAATATTATCTTGCAAGATAATATTTAAAAAACCTACTGTGAACAGTAATAGTATATTGATTGTTTTTGCCTTGATAGCTGTGTTTTATGTTTTAGTTCGTATATCTATTGTTTTTTGTAATGCGTAAAACATTTATGAACGGGAACTTTGTATATTAAAATTGTTGAATATGTGTAAATACGCACTCATTTCACAAGAAATGAACTAAATATAAGCAAAATATAAGTTCTATTTTTATTTTTTTATTACAAATTTTCAATTTTAGTCAAATTTCATGAAAGACTTTTCTGTTTTCTACTATTTTCTTTAGTTCCACCACCAGTCGTAGTCCAGGTGCACAAAGTTTGACTGTAAAACCGACTGGTTGTGGGTTCGATCCCCACTCGAGGAGATGAAATATTTATTTAAATTTGTATTTCCATTTCTTCGCTCTAGTGTCGAGGCAAAGCGCGGCGTTGAGTTCTGCCACTCAACATACAATGCCTTCAAAATTTAGCAGAAAGTGGGGGAACGAAGTGTCTTAACACTAGGTTCCCTCTGCCTACCTTGCTGTGTGCGGGATACAGCGTGAAGCTGATTTAATTTTTGATTTGATTTTTCTTTAGTTACATTTGCTGTTTTTTGCTTTCCTAAGGTTGGCAACACTGCTTGCAAGAGTGCCTAAATTCTATACTAAATTTTGCAAGTGTTTTCGCGTCGTGTGGTATACAGAAGAGGACATAAATTTTACACCCTACTGCTAATAGTAGTATTTAAATATATTATTATGGTCAAGTAAAGAATGATAATGATAGGCAAATTTAAAGTTTTATTGTTTAAAGTCTTCGTAGCGTAGTGTGGACGTCGGACAGACGCGATTATTACAGTTTATAATCTCTCTTGGCGATAAATTTCAATAAATGTTTTTTTTATAATTTTAAAGTGTTATTCCACACTTAGGAAAGAAAAATAATTCTCAGGAGGCGCGGGTTCGAGTCGTGAGTTGAACGTTGCGGTCAAATTTTTATTCGTTTTCTGAATAAGTATTTCAATAAATGTTACCTGGATTTGTTTAAATTAACCATTAAGAGAACTAAAGATTAATAAGCCTAAAAACTATCATCACATTCTCTTTCATAATCAAAATTAAAAAAAAAACAAAGAACACACACACACACACACAATTACACAACACAACAAATTAATAACAAAATATCAACAGATCTCGACAGTTATTATTAAACTTTGGTCTCGAATCCAAATTAAAGTGTTATAGATAGCGCCACTATTAAGCTATTGAGGGCCCGACCGCAGCTCCGGGGCCCATATTAGCCCGCCGTATTTCACGAAGCGCCCGTAGAGGTGAGAACATAATAAGCGGTTGGGGCCATTTTTAATATTCCGGCTTCATTACGACATATTACAAACGTCTTGGGTGGCGAATTCTATCGCGGACGCTCTTAATACCGGGTTATTAGGGCCCCCAGGATCGAGAGGCGGTCCACACCGGGACCAATTTATTCGAATTTTTACTCCAACTCAATTTGGGAAATCGTTGCGCCGGCGGCGATCGCGAAATTAAGACGTCAGAGTGATTGCAGCGAGGCGTTTAATTATTTAAATGTTATGACCTAGCTGGTGGGTGGCTTAATCTCGTGTTTGTGGCACGCAAGCGCACGTACGTACGTGTGAGGCTTGAATTTATGATTTTGTACGCCTTTTGCTCGAATTTTTGGTTTGGAATGTTAATATAGTATTAGATATTGTGGGGAGTAAATGTAATTTTGTTCTTTGTTTTAAGAATAAATATGTTTTTATAAATGTAGAGGCCAGTCGTGGCGCAGCGGCACGAAGTGTGACTGTGAAACCGACTGGTTGTGGGTTCGATCTCCACTCGAGGAGATGAAATATTTACTTAGATTTATATTTCCATTTCTTCGCTCTGGTGTCGAGGCTAAGGCGCGGAGTTGAGTTCTGCCACTCAACACGCAATGCCTCCTGAATTCGGCATGAAGTGGGGAACTCAGTGTCTTAACACTAGGTTCCCTCTGCCTACCCTGCTGTGTGCGGGATACAGCGTGCACCAGATTTTTTTGTTTTTTTATGTTTTTATAACCTAAAGATGGCAAATGGTAGTGATATGAATTTAAGATAATCATTAGAAAAGCGAATGATAGCTAGCATCCATTATATTTACATACTTTCTCACTTTACATTAATGTATTAAATAATATTGAAATTATGTTTTTTGTCTTATTTTTTCGTCAAGATCCTTTCGATTATACAAACAAAGAAATAAATGTGGTTTATCTCAATTAAATTATGTTTTAATAAGTTTATTTTTATTCGTAATTTTATTTTTAGATTCTCTCGTCACACATGGAGGTCCGATGCAAATGTCACGGCTTGTCAGGGAGCTGTCAACTGCGGACGTGCTGGCGAGCCACACCCGACTTCAGAGTCGTCGCTTCTAGTATTAAACGACAATACCGCAAGGTGTTCATAATTGTTTTTTTAATTTATTTGATTATTATTTTATAAATAAAAATATATCTTAAGTAAAATTATCATAGGTTCCGTCAAATATCTTGCATTCCTCATATATTGCAGAAGGTGCAGAGAAAATAGATGCATTACACGGTTGTTTACTTACCACCTATTTATTTGATTGCGGAACTCAACACTGTACTTTGCTTAAGAACGATTGTTTAATAAATATCGAAAAAAAATTTTTTTATGTGTAAACATTCTCCTTTTTTAATAAAATCCTCAAAAATCACAAATTTTCCAAATATTTTTATTATATTTTTTTTCATACTTGTAATTTAGGCACTCATCGTAGCCCAAGAGGAGTTAAACAACGACCCATCCGTTTTACGAGGTCGACCACGGGGCAGGAGGAGGAGCCGCGCTCGACCAGCCCCAAAATCTAGCCTACTCTTTTTTGAAAGGTGAGTATTGTTTTAAAAAAAATATTTAAATATTCTGCTATACCTATCGATATATTGCACATAAATATTTAGTTAAAAAATATTAGTAGGTATATTATTGGTAGTTTAACATAATTCGTCAAGGATTAACGATTTGCTTAATTTTTTACATCTATTGTAGCCATAATATATACTCGTATAGGATTTTTTGAACTTTTTACGTACCTCCCTCGTCGCTTATTTATTTAATCTCTATCCTAATTTATGAAAAGTTAAATTTATTCTTCTATTATCAGATCTCCAAGTTTTTGCGAAGTTGACCCTAAAATGGACTCCGCGGGTACAACAGGCCGCGTGTGTCGTATCGGAAGGACTTCTCGTACTGGATCCTGTGACCTTCTATGTTGCGGACGAGGTCACGCCCTCATCAGAAAGTCCAGTATTAAGCCCTGCAATTGCACCTTTCATTGGTGCTGTAGAGTGGATTGTCAGAAATGTCAAGATGATAAATGGGTTGCCATTTGCAAATAATGAGTAGTTATTGCATGACTTTTGCTATCAAACACTATAATTTATTATAAAAAAACTATGTACATGGCTTAGAAATTAACATTTAAAAATTTACATTCGTACAAATATTTCTTTTCCTGAATTCACATCACTTTTGACTACAAACATCCTTTAGCAGTGTTTTTTTTTAATTATTTTTATTTTAATCACTACAAATATGTGACACGATAAGTGCGGTTTACTTTTATTCTAAATATATCATCCTGCAATCTTTTTTACCAAACTTGACAAAAGACAGACTTACAGTAGCGGCCATATTAGCAAATTGTAAATTAGTCGATATCTTGTACTTATTAGTTATGATCTTTTTTTATTAGATTTGTAGTTCGTAGATGTATATTTAGCAGATAGAGCACAAAAAGACAATGTAGTCGTTTTTTTAACTGTATAGTTGAATAATATACAGTTAAAAAGTATTACAACAAAATTCATCACATTCTGAGATTCTAGATCAACGAAAAAATCTAATTATAGCGATTTCCATGAATGTCTGTAAATACTCTAATAATATAGTTTCAGAAATATTAAAAAAAATATAATTTATATAAAATATTTCCGCTTAGTTAAGTTCAGGTTTAATAATATCTGTAACATTAAACTGTAAAAATAGATCCACATATCAATACATTACTATTATATTCCAAGTAGGTAAATATAAGCGTGAAGTATTACTATTCTAAGTAAATGTTAGGATTATAAATTAATTTAAATAAATCATATATACCTTATAGCTTTATTAATAATTTAATACAATTAAGAACTGTCAGTATTATAATATTTCTAGATAAGAAAAGTTATTATTTATAAACTTTTTACAAAAGCAACTTCAAAAAATCTGACTGAATACGTTATGAAATTAAAAAATATTAATTTAAAAAATAATGCTAATCATTAATTACTATTTTGTTATCTTATATGAAAAAGTATTACGTTTAAATATATTATATCTGATCCATCGAAATATCGGCTAGATATATCAATATCATAATAAAATTAAATGTTTTAGGCAACCACATAATATACCCAAAAGTAGTTTTTTCGCATCTTAATCAAGAAAAGCTCAAAAACAGACTTTACACAGATGCCTTCAGCACTTCTTACAGACTTATTTCATTGATAAATAATAATAATAGAGTATAAAAAAAAAGAACTTTTATTCCTTACTAGAGGGCGCGCGCGGCTTCGCCCGCTTATTAGGAGTGAATTCTAAAAAAACCACGAAACACGTGTTCAATAAAATATTTTTAACAGTCTGAATTTAATTTTTTATAAAAATCGGAGGCAATATAAAGATTTTTCCATATAAACTTTCAACCCCTTATTTGAACCCTTAGGGGGTGAATTCTTAAAAACCATGAAACACGTGTTCAATGAAATATTTTTAAGAGTCTGAATTTCAAATTTTATAAAAATTGGTACAGATTAAAAAAAAAATCCATACAAACTTTCAACCCCTATTTCATCTCTTTAGGGTTAAAATTTTTCAAAATCCTTTCTTAGTGGATGTCCAGATTATGAAAATAAACATCTGCCCAAATTTCACGTTTCTACCATCAGCGGTTACGGCTCTGCGTGCGTCTTACCTCAGTCAGTCAGCACAAGTCCTTTTATATATATAGATTTTTTCACGAGACATATTATTTCGTTTTTGTGTAAAAAGATATATTAGATGTATAGATGATTAAAAATATTCTGTAGCATTTGTCTTTAGCTAATATCAACATTCCTAACATTGTAAATATAATCGTAGTAATATTTCCATTTTTTGAATAAACCACATTCCCATTTAAGTGATA
This sequence comes from Heliconius erato x Heliconius himera, assembly GCA_013421005.1. Classification (NCBI taxonomy): domain Eukaryota; kingdom Metazoa; phylum Arthropoda; class Insecta; order Lepidoptera; family Nymphalidae; genus Heliconius; species Heliconius erato x Heliconius himera. The sequence continues at coordinate 109,858 of JAATLQ010036748.1, read as the reverse complement.
TTATTATTTATTTAGCATTTATTAATGATAATATTGTAACGTTTTTATAGACATATTAAAACAATCAGAAATAAGTTATGTTTTATTTTACAACACATAATTACCTTTAACGCTTGAAATTTTAAACGTATTAATTAAAGATACATTAGTTAATGAAATTTTACTAATTATACTGCTTTATTGAGAAGAAAATAGCTTTAAATATAAACTTTATGCGCTCTTTGTAATAAGAGTTTTTATTATATTTCTAATACTTTCTATATAAAATGCAATACACAATACTAGGGAGTACAGTGCCAGATGGACTATACAATACTTTCGTTATTTTCCCTTTTCGGGATCGCACAAAAATGCTCCGTTTTTAACATAAGATTGATAACTTTGATGGCTTAAATGTGTGTTGTACTATACACATATAAACCTTCCTTTGGTATCACTCGATATCTATTAGTCAAAGCCGCATTAAAATTCTTTACATTAGAAGCAAATAGTGTAAATTCACAAAAGAAATTCTAAAAATGTGCACAGCATTTGTTTTTATTTTCTTAATTTTGCCTCGGTAAAGGCAATAATTACATTAATTATTTAACTTTAACGTTAATTAAAACGGTAGCTAATTACATTTTAATTAATCCTATAGTGGATAAGAAGCCATATTAGGTAAATAAAACTTTTTTCCGATGTACGTAATACAGGGTGCGTGGTTTATTTGGTTGTATAACACGTGACCAGCTCAACTGTACTTGTTGTTATATAATTAAGAAGTTAGGAAACTGGTGAACAGAAGGAACCTGGGAACGTTATGTTTAGACACTACATTTAATATTCAATTTCCTGTTGTAGAAATCGCACCCGTAACCTGTCGTGTTAACAGTTACACGCTTGTGCCCCTGCACCACCACTGGCCTCTACTAAAGCTTATACTGAATATATAACATTTATATTTACACAATAGAATTATTCCAATAAAGAAGATGCGTTTGTAATTAATGCTATTTAGCACGCACAAGCGTGCGACCGTAGACACAGTTTTTCCTTACTCGAGAATATGAAATATTTAACATTTTCTTCGCTCTGGTAACGAGACGAATCGTGGCGTTGAGTTCCGCTACTTTACATGCAATGCCTCCAGTAGCAGGCGGAAAGTGGGGAATGGAGTGTCCCAGGTTCCCTCTGCCTGCACTGCTATGTGTGCTATGTAGCTAAAATAATATATACCATCAGTTTAACCGTTAACGTGGCTCTTAAAAATGTACGGTACACGTACGCAAGTTTTATGGATAGTATAAGATAATCCTTAAAAAAAAATATATATATATTTTACAAACATAATATTATATTAACTTTAGTATAGAAGGCAATGCAATAGCTGTCTTTAATTATTATTTCATCATAAAATATATATATTAAAATTCTTTGCTATTAAAGGTTTTAAGTATTTAGAGATGTTAGCCCCGAATTAACTGATTGAATAATTAATATTTTATAAAATACTTAAATTCAAAATTGTATAAATACTGCGAATCGAGTTACGAAACACTAAAGAGACTAAATTTATTAACAACATCCCGCTAGTTTACTGCACTCAACTCAAACCATTACACAGCTATCTGTACTGTAATTAATATAAAGTCTTTTTTATAACTACCTATGTTGATTAAGTTGAACTATTACATATTAAAAATGGCTCAATAAATATATAATTCCTTTAAGGTGATATAATATGAACCACCCACATTTTATAAGTAGAGGTATAGGTATACTAAAGTCCATAATTATTATATAGTCTTTAATTATTATTTTATCATAAAATAATAAAATGGACATACATTAAATTTTTTTGATAATACAAAATCCTAAATTACAACTTTATATTTTTAACATCAAAGTTCTCAATCAATAACAAGTTCGTCACTTTCAAAAAAAGCACATACTTCAACTCAATAGACAGACAAACAAACAAATAGAAACAAAAAAAAATTAAAAAATGATCTCCAAATCGTGTAAAGGCATTTCTAACAATAAACTTAGACAGATTGGGCTTCCAGTGTAACATTATTGACAGGTTTACGGTACACAAGACAACTCGAGTGGCAATCTCTCTGCATTGTGTTGGGGCCCCTTCAGCCCTTGCATGCTTGATGGAGTGTTTTCGCTATGACTGATCGATTTTAAGATTAAGAAGGATCACTTGTCAATAACGCTAAGTATCAATAACTGTAGTTATTTGGAGAACAGGAAACCGATTGTTACAACTACTGGGTATTTTTAAATGCGATGAAAAACGTTTTTATCTTTAAATCGCATTAATAGATGGCTCTTACCGACTTTACATAACTGAGATGCAGTTGGATTGTATATTTGCATACAATGTTATGTACTATGTACTGTAGTATAAAATATATATACTAGTAAACGTAATATACTTAGCCAATTATTATTGTTAAAATATAATAGAAATCGTCGTATCATATAACACTATTATAAATATAAAGTTTGTGAGAATGGATGTTTGTTCCACTTTCACCCAAATATTACTAAATGGATTCTGATGAATCTTTACAGTAATATAGTTTATTATTAGATTTTGTTAACTTTGGCTATAATATAAAAATAAGCTTAGGCGGGCGAAGCCGTGTGAGCCGCTAGTTAAAATGTGATAGAAATTAAACATTTTATTTATGGTGTACAGTTACTTTATCTCGGGAATGTAATAAATTTAAGTATTGATTTTATCTAATTTTACTTAATTCTAATATATAATATTAAAATTTCGTTTAAATTATTACAAAATAAATACTGAAAAAAAAACCAGATAGTTCCTTTAGTAACGAAATATTGAAGTCACAAACTTGCTTATCAAGTTAACAATAAAACCATAAGACACTTCGGGATAAATCAGTAGTCTTATTCTAACTCTATTATAAAAGATTACTGCGGATTTCGTTCCTGAAGCCCCTACACTTGTTAGGTATCACGGCTGCTAGGCCTTAGTTCACCCCGTGTTGACTTGCTGTCCAGACGTACGGTGAGACAAAATAATATATTTTTTCTTATATAACATACTATATAGTTCATAAATCTCAATTTTATGATTTGTGCATTTTTTTTTATATTTTTTGCAACAGTAATTGTGTGCTTAGTTAAATGTAATTAAATTTTTATCCTTTTTAAGTTTTACATACGAATGACCCGACAATAAAATGAAGGACGGCCTCAACATACCGTCCTTGCCAAGTCCCCAGGACCGGTACACGTTAGAAAAGAAACTCGGTACAGGCGTCTTCGGGGAAGTACATATAGCAAAAGACAATCAAGCCGCTGGCAAAGCAGTTGCCATTAAAATACAAATACTTACAGAGGAGAGCGACCCGCATATTCAAGATGAATACAAGATTTTAAGAGACTTTACTAAACATCCTAACGTCGTCGATTTTTACGGAGTTTTTTGTGACAAATCCGAATATGTTAAGAAAATCTGGTTTGTTATTGAGGTTTGTTCATGTAATTTATTGGTGGAACCGCATTTAGAAATACAGCACAAAGAGCTTTCTCATCAACTACAACGATTCTCTATTTTCCAGTTATGCGAGTATGGATCTGTCATCGACATTGTCAGGAAACTTAAAGCGGTCGATAAAAAAATGTCCGAAGAACACATCGCTTACATCCTCAAATATACGATCAAGGTAAGCCCATATTCGACTGACTATAAACATGTCGTTCGTCACATTCGAGTCAAGATGGCTGTTTATAAAACAAAGGGCCTGCCAGTCCAACTTTCAACGGCTGAATCAATTGGTAGGTACTCTGAATGCAAACTCAATTGTTCTCGGAGCTGCGTCCGGGCGATTCCTTCTCTTGGCGTGACGTGGAATAAAATATAGCCGGGCGAATGTCCACGTACGTTGAAATACTATCTAGGGCCATTACTTAAAATGCACGCCGCTTTATTTGATGTGATTCGCGACGGAACAGTCGAACTTGTCGATGTGAATGTCGGTGCGCGCCCGACACACCGTGATGGCCCCCCATCGCGGAGCATCGCTCAATTATCGTAAATAATGCTCGCACACACAAGATATACGGTGCTCGGTCGCGGTAGCCGGTGATCTCTGGCTCTGGTTTCCATCAACACAGAATCCTCCTTACACTCATAGCTTTAGAGCCCCAAATTCTAAACACAAATCAATATTTAAAGCTCGATGGAATCTAGATGGGATTAAATGTATATTATCTTTGTGCAAGCCACTTGCCTCACAATACCAGTGTCTCCTCTTTGTGAATATATTTTACTTGCATATCTAACGATACTGTCTCGCCTAAGGCTGTGTCGTGAACGACAATGCTATATTTCAGTAATAGAACAATAATAAATAATAACTATTATTAAGTTGTCATTGAAGACTATAATAATAATTATTAGGCGAAGTATTTACGATATCTATGAACGACTAAATATAAAATTCATGCAATTAATAATTATTATAAAATTAAATTAAATAAACTAAAATTAAAAAATCTGCTGTGTGCAGGATACAGCGTGAAGCTGATTTAATAATAATTATAATTAATTGGTATTCATAATAGTTTAGTATTGTAAAATAAAAAGTAATTTCATATAATTAAATTACTGCTTGCCACCCCTGTTCGACCCATTGTAGTGAATGCATTAACCAAATGATATATAGGTACAGTAGAACGCAGACAAGCTGCCACGGGAGAGACCTGATGCGTATGCAAATAGCTCCCAATGAATCTCAGGGGCGTGGAGCACTTGATTGACACTGACATCAATATCAGCTCGTCTTATTGAGGTCTTTCTTTAGGGCGGTCCCTGAATCAATCCTTGTCAAATTTTATGTGTTAAGGTTCTTTGATTGAAATAATCTTTCGTCTAAATTAATAAAAATTATTTAATGGCTATGTTTTTGGGATTAACGTTTTTTAGGGTTGCGTACATCAAAAAATGGAACCTTTATATAATAACTAAGATCACGTAAAGATATGAAGCTGAAATTAATATCAAACATTCAGTTATACGGACTCTTGGAGCATAGATAAAATCAATCTTCTAAGTCATCGTAACCAAAAGATATGAACATTTCTGAAGCTTATTTGCTTCTACTTGTATGAAATGCGCCGAATAATAAAAACCTATACTACTTCCCTTGGATCTACAGTTATAAAATTTACTCGCTCGGAGCGGAGTGTTTTAACACTAGGCTCCCTCTGCTTACCCTGCCACACGCGGGATACAAGCTAAAACTGAAAAAAATATATAAAATGAGTGCATATAATATATAAAAAATATTTATCATTTCAGGGCCTTGTGTACCTACATGATAACGGTATTATTCATCGCAATTTACAATGTAGTAATATACTCATCAAAAAAGATGGTGAAGTGAAAATCACAGATTTTGGTTTATCCTGTAAATTGAACTCACCAGAAGATATATCCAAAGTAAGTGTAGGGTCACCCAGTTGGATGGCACCCGAAGTTGTCACAATTGGTGAAGAAGGTTACGGAAACAGGGCCGATGTATGGGCACTTGGTATTAGTACCATAGAAATGGTGGACGGAATTGCTCCTTTCGAAAAAATGCATCCAACAAGGGCTTTGTTTCAAATAGAAAGAAATCCTCCACCGTCGGTAGCTAAGCCATCAATGTCATCTAATGAAATAAACGATTTTATAACAGAGTGAGTCTAAATTGTGCTTTACTCAATATTTATGTAAAATGTTTGTTTTAAATAACTTGTTTACACTTTATAGGTGCTTAGAAAAAAATCCTGAGCATCGACCATTTATGATGGAACTTGAAGAACATCCTTTTATCCAATCTGTGCCTGAAAATGATTTTCATGTACGACCTTTAATAATTACTATTATTACTATATTAATATATGGATTACTATTTTATAAATAATTTATTTTACTTAACAGCTGTCGACTGAAATTAAAATGCTCGCTGCTGACCTTACTGAAAAAGAAACACCGTTTAAATCTACAGACAGAATAATTAAAAATGGTCTTTTGATAACCGAGGGTAGTCGAGAGCCAGAAACAATGCAAGTTGAAGACCTCGCTGCCTTGGATTGCTTAACAGAGGACAATCTATTATGCGAACTGCAAATTAAATACCAAAAGGGCATATTTATGTCTTTTATTGGCGATGTTCTGTTGATACTAAATCCTAATACTAACGAGGACCTTTACAACGAGGAAGTAATAAATTAATGAAACTCCTTAATTTAAAAAATATAATAATTTTTACTATATATTTATTGCTTGAATTATTTTATTTTTCAGTATCATAAAAAATACGAGTGTAAATCGCGATCCGACAACGAACCTCACATATTCGCTGTGGCAGACGGTGCATATCAAGATGCGTTACATCATAATGAGCCACAGTATATCCTTTTTTCTGGAGAAAGCAAATCGGGAAAATCTACGAATATGATCCACGCACTCTCCCATCTGACTCATTTGGGTTCTATGAAAAATAATACTGGCGAAAGAGTGCTAAAAGCTGCAAGTGTCATTCAGGCTTGTATAAGCGCAGCGACGCCCATGAGTACAGATTCTACTCGAGGAATATTACAAGTACAAGTGACATACGGAACGTCTGGAAAATTGAGTGGAGCTATATTTTGGTTGTATCAACTCGAAAAATGGCGTGTTTCTTCTACTGACATGTAATAAAATAGTATTTTATTGCATTTTTTATATATTTTAAAAGAAACTCAGTTATTTGGTTTGGTTTAGCTTCACGGTGTATCCCGCACACAGGAGGGTAGCCAGAGGGAACCTAATATTAAGACACTTGGTTCTCAATTCCACCCAATTCTGGAGGCATTGCGTGTAGAGTGGCGGTACTCAACGCCGCGCTATGCCTCGACACCAGATCGAATTAATGAAAATATTAGATATTTCATCTCTTAGAGTGCGAATCGAACCCACAAACTGTCGCGTTTACAGTCACACTTTGTGTGACTGCGCCACGACTGGCCTAAAACTCTGTAACCAGATTAACTGCGTATATCGCATTGTGCATTTTTGAAAGTGTGTGATCTTGGTCTATTGGATCACCACGGATTACCGCAAAATATTCGAAACGCCGGGTTTCCAAAAATATATTACACTCAAATATACGCGATTTATCCATCAATCTCATTTGTTAATGAAATAAAAAAAATACTATAATTAGCTCTATATATTTCACTTCTATGTGCATTTCAGGACTCATGCCAATTTTCATCTACTTTATTATTTCTATGATGCTATGGAAGCACAGAACAGACTAAATGAATTTTCCTTAGAACCAAACAGAAACCATAGATATTTGAGAATTTTAGAAGAGCCAACAAGAGGTACACCAAGAGGAGTACGAGAATCTCCTCAAGAAAATGCAAATCGTTATAAGGAGTTTGTAGAAAATTTAAAAATTCTTGACTGGGAAGAAGAAGATATAAAATTTTTAGAAACTCTTTTGGCCTCAATATTAATTTTGGGAAATGTAAGATTCAGAGATGGTAAGAACGGTTCAGCCGAAATTGAAAATGTTGACGATGCAAAAAAAATATCAAAGCTTTTGTCACTTGAAGAAGTAAAATTTCTTTGGGCCCTTCTCAATTATTGCCTTATCGAAAACGGAGCTGCTGTGAAAAGAAAGCATGCTACAGACGAAGCTAGAGACGCAAGAGACACACTAGCAAGTGCCCTATATAAGCGGTTGATTGATTGGTTGATAAATCTTATAAACGGCAAATTATCGTTTATGCGTTCAGTTTTGTAAGTATAATTAAAAAAACCTGCATATTTTTTGTAGTTATGAGCAGTAAGTATTTATTTTTTTGTCTCTTTTTTAGCGGCGACAAGTTCTCTGTGAGTCTGATAGATATGTTTGGTTTTGAATGTTACCACCGTAATCGATTGGAGCAATTGATTGTTAATACGACAAATGAACAAATTCAATTTTTGTATAATCAAAGAATGTTTGCCTGGGAAATGCAAGAAGCTGCCGAGGAGGAAATACCTTTTACAGCATTTCGGTTTTACGACAATAAGAATTCTGTGGACCAACTAATGGGAAAACCAATGGGCATTTTTTACATATTAGATGATGCTAGTCGTACTGGCAATGGACAAGATTTTATTATAAGTATGATAAGATTATGATAAAACACTACTTGGGTTACATATATTTTGTAAGTACTATCTAAAATAAGGTTTTTCTTATTTGTATTAGGTACTATCAAAACAAAATGCAAGGGTCCTTACGTGAAAGTATCTGGTGGACATGAATTTAGCGTAGCACATTATACTGGAAAAGTAAACTATGATGCTCGAGAAATGGCGGACAAAAATAAAGACTTTCTTCCACCGGAAATGATTGAAACTATGAGAGCCTCAACGAATCTCAATTTGCAGCAACTATTTAAAAATAAATTAACAAAAACTGGTAATTTAACAGCTGCCTCAAATCAAAGTCCAGCCGCTTCAGGAGGGCGGTCAAAGCCGGAAAAAGAAATGGAAAATTTGAAAGCAAGAGTAAGAATATTGTTACAATATTATATTTTAAGATTCCTTAAAATTATTATGTACTAATAAATTATATTTTGGCAGAAGTTTAACACATTTTCGAAAGGCCAATTTTCACAAGTTCGTCGAATGAGAACCGCCTCCGCTACATATAGATCTACCAGTTTGGAATTACTGAAGCAACTATCTATTGGGCCTGGTAGTGGCGGCACACATTATGTAAGATGCATAAGGACTGACCTGAATGACAGTCCACGTGGCTTCCAAAATGAAGTTATTAGACAACAGCTCAGAGCATTGGCAATTTTAGATACAGCCAAAGCTCGTCAGAACGGATTTTCTTGCAGAGTACCATTCGCAGAATTTATTCGAAGGTCAGTAAAAGAAATTAAAAGATTGACATTTCACAGGTATACGATTCATAAGCTGTTGCTAAAGTTTTGATTCTTATACAGGTATCGCTTCTTGGCATTTGACTTTGACGAAACTGTAGATGAAACTGCAGATAACTGCAGATTACTATTGATTCGTCTGAAAATGGAAGGCTGGGAGTTGGGTAAAACTAAAGTATTTTTAAAATACTATAATGAGGAGTTTTTATCACGGTAACTATTGCATGTAGAATTGTTTTCATAGACATTTTTTAACGCTATGTGATTAATTTTAATATTAATAAATACTCAGGTTATATGAAATACAAGTTAAGAAGATTATTAAGGTACAGAGCATGATGAGACTTTTCTTGGCAAAAAGAAACGCCGTGAAAAATAAGTCTAAGAATTTGCATAGTAAGTGTTGAAAATTGTTTTCATAATATTAGATGACTGTAGGTACTATTTTAACACGTTTACATTTTAGTTCAAGAGCTGAAAAAACAGAAATCGTTAACCGTATCGGAAGAGGAGGCTGCTGTCTTGATACAAAAGGGTAAGTTGTTTTTAGTAGATAAATATATAAATATTAAAAGTATTTTTCATGTACCTAGGTAAACTTATAATGTTGTAAGAATAAAAGCTTACTTATTTTTTTTCTGCTTCACCCTGTATCCATAGTAGGGTAGGCAAAGGAACCTAGTGTTAAGACACTCCGTTCCCTTACTTTCCGCCAAATTTTCGAGGCATTGCGTGTTGAAAGGCAGAACTCGAAACCGCGCCCTCGCCTTAATGAAAATATTATTAATAAATAATAATTCATTCCTCCGAGTGTTAAACAAACCCACAACCGTCGCGTTACAGTCACATACATAATATTCCTGCGCCAGGACGACCTCTTACAATGTGTTTATTATATATATTTTACAGCATATAGGGGGCACATAGTGCGCAAGGCATATAAGCCTATACTGAACAAATCTACAGGTGAGATTGATGAAGAAACTGCTTCTTTTCTGAAGCGATTTGCTATGAAATGGAAGAGTCGATCGATATTCCAAGTGCTCCTACAATACAGAGCCATGCGTTACCAAGACTTGGTACATTTTTCACAACAGGTATAAATTTTAAATATTTCCATCGCTTCTTGTGTGCTCAATAGAGTACCCAACTAAACTTATATCATTCCTTCACTAATAAGAGTTATACTGTCCGTTATAGCCTGGATCCCATGGCCCCCGGACCTACGTCATTTTAGCAAAGCTGAAATTTTGGGGACTATTAGTCTTATATGTAATTCAGACAGCGTGCTTACTCACTAACTTAAATGTGAAGTCTTTTTATCGGTAGCGCCAAATAAAGGCCTCTGTCTGGGAGGATGATTGAGCCATCGGTTTGGTCTAGGTGCTTATAAGGGGTCTTGAAATATAGTCTGTAAATAATATATTTAAAATGAAAGCTTGCTAGTATAAAGTAATTTGTCCCAATTTTAAACAACCTTTAGGACGTCTGGCAGGAGTAAATGCCCGCGTAAAGGTCTGGTAATAATAAATATACCTTCTTTACGTTATTTTTCGCTTCTTCTTAGCGTTTCTACTTTAACGTAGATGATCGTTTACCTTAAATTGGCGCTACCTGAGAAAGGGCCCTACTTTCAAGTTAGTAAGTACGCATACTATTACTTTCTAGACTATTAATCCTCAAAATTTCAGCTCTGCTAAAATGACGTAGGTTTAGGGGCCCTGGGATCCAGTCTATTATTATTATATATTTACTATATTCTTTACTATTTGCCATCTGCAACTTACATTTTATCAATTCCTTATAGGTCCACATATATAACCAAGCTGTTGTAGAAGCTCTTCTTAATACTAGCACTGCGATCGGTCTGGAAAAAGTTGACCCTCACGCTAAAGAGAAGACTTTCTTGGGAGCAGCCCCTGCCACTGTTTGGAAATTACCATTCCGCGTAGACCAAATACAATTTTTGGACACAACTCATATGTGTGACCCCTCTGTCAAGAGCACGTAAGTATTTAATCTGGACATTGGGTTATATGCAAATGTTACAGAAACTTTGGAAAGAAATTAAGTAATTGTACCAATATAGATACTAAGAGCAATAAAATATTTAAAACTTCTTTAAACTTTACATTTTTAATAGCATTTAAAGCTTTATTACATGATTTATATATTGAAATTAGAGGATTGTTTATACAACTAGCATATAATTTCATGTCCATAAGCACTAATCGTAGAAGTTGCACAAATAACCACAATCATGTGTGACCTGCACCGTTCCTTTGTAAAAATTACTATCTACAAACTCTTCGAAAATATCAGAATTTACGACAAAATCAAAATTGGTTTTTTATTATAGGGATACATTTGCAAGTCCATATGATTCTGACAACGAACAATGGGATGAACCTTTGAAACGTCGTTGCAGTGCGGTTCAAACGGATCCATTCAAAGCATCTACGAGCACCCAAACGCTCATTACCGTGCCGTTCTGCCGAGATCCAACACAACCTGTGCCAATTCTACCCCCCGACGAACCCGACGTTTATTCCAACTCGCGGGCGACTTACAGCAAGCCCGTTATATACAAGAAACCACCAAGTCTCTCCCCTTCAAGTTTTTACCAACCCCCAGCCCCATGGTCTGGTGGAGATGACACTGATGTCTTGGAAAATAGCGCAGGTCGTAGAGGTGGGTATACGCGTAACTTTACCGTGGATAAAAGCGATTTGCCAGATCCCATAAGTGAGCTTCAGGCCATGGGCAGATCCTCGAGAGATCCGAGACATGAAGATGACGATGATGAACCACCATTTAACTTTCAGGCAATGTTGAAAAAGACGCCGAAGAATAGAGCGTCCATGAAACGACAAGGTGAAGCGTGTGAACCGTATGATAACAGATCTAGAAACTCCAGTACCCGTCATATAGGCCCTGGATATGGGGCTCCAGCATCCAGAAGGCATATAATTTCACCCAGTGAAGCCTCCTCTATGGTTACTTCACCGACACATTCAATTGCATCAAGTAAAATGCCGCCGAGATACGATTTCGACAGGTCTCCTAAAGATTTCGACGAAGACAGATTTGAAAAGCGCTCCCCGACTACCCGTTATAAAGATAATAAAGACGAAACTGAAACCATCGAGATAGCACCGGGAATCACTGTAGAGGGCTCCGTGGCAGATTTATAAATAAAATAAAATTTGTTTTGAAAAAATATATTTAATCTCCACTTTGTTTGAAGCTTACATCTAAAATGGCATTACTTAATATTTTTGAATCTGCTATTAAAGCCATGTATTACTTTTTTAGTACTACTTATCGTTTTATGTTTAAGTAAAATATTCTTCTCAATAGAGTTAAGTATATTAAATACAATTTTCGAAACTTTAAAGCGAATCATCATGGTATCATAAATTTTTATCTCAATCTTCACTCAATACGAATCGTAGAAAAATATGTCATTTTAAACCTTACAAAGAGTACCTTATTCAAAATTGCTTTGGTAACTTATTATTTACTTATAACCTAAAGTCAGTATTATTATAAGTTAAACGTTATTTGAGTTAGGCGTGTGGTCCACTTAAACCGGCTATTGTCTTCTTAATTATCATAAAATTATATGAATACTTAAAAATAAAACATTTTAAATATAAATTATTCGAAAATGTTAGAGAAGTAGGCTTGTTATCACATTGTGTAATCCATACTATAATAAAGATATTGATACTGAGGCGTTTTTATTATATTTATTATATTCTTTTCCTAAATAGTCAAGAAAAATTGTCCACATGTCATTTTTTTCTTTAAAATTAAAACAGAATATTAAATTAATATCTCCAACAATTAATAATAAAAGTAAGCTGTCAAAAATTATATCATATACAAATTTAAAAAATTTTTATGTTATGTAAAAATATGATTTTGTATATTGTATTATTTGTATCGTTTTTTTTTTTTAAATAGGCATATATTACTGACTGATATGTTTATCATAAGAAATTTTAATTTGCGACCCATATTTATATTTTCCATATTAAATGACTATTCTGACATAATTTTTATATTTCTATAAATATTTCACCTACAATTAAAGATAGTAAATCCAAGTTAAAAATATCTCCAATCAATATAATAAATTTTACATTTTTCCAAGTTATAAAAATACAAGTTTTCTTTCAAGTAGTTTAGATTAAAAGACTTATAAGCAACGATCACATGATTTTAGCATAATCCTTGAGTAATATTGCTTAAAAATTATTTCTTCACTATATCACTCGATTTCATATAATATGACTTACAAACACACATACAAGTTCAAGCACAATAATTTTAACTTTTCGAGTTTTAGGCCTACTTTTGCGTATACCCATAATTGAACATGACGATCTATTACTAAACATCACATCTTAAAGTTATTGCCAAAATTTTAATTAAACTTAAATCTACACACTTCAATCGTATAAAAATAATTTCTTATATAAAATTTAATTTTGCAACATTGACAGCCAGGATATTGACTGTTGACTTAAGATAAATGTATAGTCTGTGTTTATAACTTTTGTATAAAAACAAAATACAGTCGAATTGATAACCTCCTTTTCTTTTGTTCATAATAATTTGTGAGTGAACTAATTATGTAAACAGCGATTTTCAAAATTGTCAAATTATAAATGAGTATTTTGTCGAGAGTAAATAAAGAATTAATTATTTATTTTTATTTGACTTATTTTATCATAATCATATTAGCCCAAGACCCCAGGGCTGCCAATCCTACGTCATGAGAATTGGGCTCTGTAAGAGCCTAGCGACAAATAAAGGTACATCTCTGTCTGGATGAATGATTGAGCTATTGGATCGGTCTGGGACGTCTGGCAGGAAAAAAGTAAAGGCCTACGTGAAAAGTTTGGTAATCATAAATATACATTTTTCACATTATTTTTCTATCGTTCGTATTTAAAAACATATTTAAATACGAGCGTATCTACTTTAACATAGGTGAGCGTGTACCTTAAGTTGGCGCTACCTGTGGAAGGGCCCTTTCGAGTTAGTAAATACGCATGCAGTCGTAACTACATATTAGATAAATCCTCAAAATTTCAGCTTTGCTAAAATGACGTACGTCTGGGGGCCCTGGTATCTGAGTCTATATGTAAAGTGTTTATTTTGTATAAATAATTAATTCATGAATTGCATTTCATAATATCATTCTTTTTACAAAATAAAATACAGCAATATTTTTAATACAATAGCTTCTTGTACAATTGTGGACAGTTATTGTTAACATATTTTTTGTCGCTACAATAAAATAAAATATTCTTAACTAGTGTCATCTTAAATCTTAAAAAAATTTTTGAAGTCATGTCAAGTTTGTCTTTGACTACAGGTGAAAAAAATTTCAAATAAGATGAAGACTAGCAAAATGGCGTTTTTTTAGTAAATGTTGTTCAATTTCCATTTATTATTAATGAAAATAATATATTACAAAAGCTATATTTATAAGACCAATTAAACATGCTAAAATGAAATTCTAAACAAACTTACATTCCTTACTTAATGAACTAAACCATTTGACTTATTAAATTGAGATCATTATATTATGAAATATAACTAAAATTATAACCAATTTCACTTAAATTATACTGACCATCTTGTTACTCATTGCCACAATATGATGTTAAATAAAAAAAATAGTAATATATTATATGTATTTATAAACGTTATCAATCTCATATGATGGGACATCTATAAGTTACGTGACACGTCACAGGGAGGGGAGGAAGGGGTCGACGTAATGTGACATTGTGACAAGGGGTGAAGAGGAGTCACAAATTTCGTGATATCAATAATTTCTAGGGGTATAATTGCAAAATATATGACGTGATACTAAAGAGGAGAGGGAGGGGAGTCTCACAAATGTGACACTATGGCAAAGATGGGGAAGAGGTCACTGAATCACGAAATTTGTGTGACATAAGTACATAACTTATAGACGGTACTTAACTATTGCAAAAATTTTACATAAAATATTTACTAAGAACGGCAGGAATTGAACTTGTTTGACGGAAGTGTAATGTTAAAAAAAAGAGAACAGAGTTAAGGGTTGAAATAACAATTGTTATGTCAACCCTATACATAAAAAAGATGTAAATATCGCATTACGAGAATCTATTTATCAACATACATCCTCTAGAGAAAAAAATAAAATACAGACCGCGAGGTCTAAACTGAACTGTTCATATACTCGTAAAGTGTAAGTGTAACGTCTCTTGCTTGGCCGAAACTGGTTTATACTGCATTTTCACAATAGCTTCGCAAAATTAATTTTTACTATTTTATTTTTGGATTTGATTATTTAAAAGTGAAAGATAAAGTTAGTACTATAACTGTTCAAGCATGGAAAATTGATGTGAACACTATGTAAAACAAAAAAAATTCGTGGACACAACATTATCCTAGATGATATAACATAAGATTAATTATTATCTCAAACAACATCAGACGAGAGTAAAAATTAAGAAGATGCAATGTCAGCTTAAAAGAATTGATATATGGACATAGTTGCCATTTTTTTATGATTTCTAATAATACATTATATTTTTAGTGTTACTGGCTCTCCTTTTATAATCACTCTCATAAATGAAAAGCTCAATTTAAATCTCGCTAACTGTACATATGTATAAGAAACCAAATAAGTTCATTTTTTGTAAATGTCTGTTTAGTATTGAAAAAAAATCATGAAGAAAAAACAATTGTTGACAGTAACAGCTCTAAAGACAGATTATATAAAGATATTATTTAAAAAAACGAATATCTATATTGCACAATAGATATTTTTAAAACCTATTTTTATAAAATCTACAATGTTTTTACATGGAACTTTTAATAATCACTTTGTATATAATATTTGACAAAAATGGGACCAGAATATATTTGTATAAAAAATTATATATATTTTTATAGTGCAAAAATAAGTGAATATATTTATTCAATCCATATAAAGTAGTAACTTTTATGGATATAAAATATAATTTTTATCCAAAATATGGTTTTAGAACAAATAATATATTATATAAGGTTATAATTTATAAGTATTAAATAATGTGAATGAATGATTATTACTTTGAGGACCTTGTTACAATAAGCTCTAGTTAGTTAGTCGAAACCCTGTCCAATATAAAGGTTTTTTTTTTTTATATTTATAATTAAGTAACTGAGCTATTTATATGGTTTCGAATTGTAAATAAGATAATAATGGCAGTATGAGGACTAATATCAATTTACCATTATGATATTCTTGTTCATCAATTACCCATATACATATTAACATAGTTTCGTATTATTACATATACATACAATACATATACATGCATAGATTGTGAATTCTGCTTTGAATTCATACAAATCATTTGGAAATAAATCCAGAGACTAATACTACATTGGTTTCGGTTTTAGTTACAGATACCAAAATAATTTCATATTATCTGTTACTTTTGGATAATTTCAGATCTGATGTTGTAGTGTTGTGATTTTTTTATTTTCAAAAATCTTTTATAGACACTTCTACATATTGATGGGATGGATCGGAGAGGCAAAATCAAAAATTTGTCACAACATCATAAGTCTTACTTGAGACTCCAATGATATCTGAAAATATCCAAAACTGTAATATCGGATTCGGTTTCAGTTATAGTTAGTTTCATTTACTGTTACACTCTACAACATCTCTAATAAATTCATCAAAAAATATAAATTAATTATTTTTCTCAGCAGCAGCGTTTCCATTATCAGAAATACCAACCTGACCTAATAGTTGAGCTACACTTGGTTCATTAAGTGTTAGTACTGCATGAGCTTCTACCATTACTACAAGAGAGTTTCTCGCCTCTTCATGAGGAACGCCATGAGCCCTGGTTGCATGTGAATACCATGCTCCTGTCGATGGCAGCACTGATACACACCATTTACATGACAGTCTGAAAATAAATGAGTTTTATTTTAGAGATATACTGTCTAGACACTGGCTTTAGTATAATTTAATAGAACACAAACATATGTGGCTGTCGTGGCGCAGGGGCAGAAGGGTGTGACTGTAATGCAACAGTTGTGGCCTCATAGGTTTGATCCCCAGTCGGAACAATGAATTATTATTCATTTCTTCGCTCTGGCGCCAAGGCAAAAGCCCAGCGTTGAGTTCCGCCACTCAATACGCAATGGCTCAAAAAAATTCGGCGGAATATGGGGAACAGAGTGTCTAACACTAGGTTCCCTCTACCTACCCTGCTATTAAAAAGTATATGTTTTATGAAGCTGATAAAAAAACATATTATGATGATGATGATATTACATCTATGACTTATAGCAAAAATGTAACCAATCACTTTTTTGTATGAGATAGACATCTATTTTTTTTACTTTAATTTATATTACCTGTTAGTTGTATGCCTTGATTTAACATGCCGCCTCCTGTAACCCCAACTATTGTAGACTCTTGGACAAAATGGACATGGAAATGAAGGATTTGCATAACATGTACTGTTTTTATCTGAAATATAATAATAATTAAAATATTTAAATAATTTTATTTATTAAAAGTATTTGTTAAAATAAGATTTCTAATTCAAATCTAAATATTGTATTAAGCAGCAAGACAAAGAGATTTGATGTTCAAGCTTTTACCAATAAATATCAACTATGTCATTAAGATAATCACATTTTTTTACAAACAAACAAATTGTTAGTATATTTTTAGCTTCATGCTGTATCCCGAAATCCAAGAAATTTTGAGCAGTGGCACTCAATGCCAGTTTTGTCTTAACAAAGCGGGGAAATGAGAATCAGAGTGTAAAAATTATCCCATTGAATCCAATTGTTTTTAAAAATTGGAATTTGCTTAAAATATATCTTAATTTTTATAAATAAAGCATACCTTTAACAATTTGGGCTTCACGAGAAATGAAGTTCATATTTTCATTTGCAATACTCAACGACTCCACTATAGTGCCACTTTGCAACACTGTTTCAACTTCCTTATCAATTTCTATCTCTTTATCATCATCTTGATCTACATTTTTATCATTTACCACACTCAAACATGGTTGTGTACTGCTTACTTCATTTATCCATTTTTTGATGGCATGGTCATTATTTATGCTTAAGGGCTTATTTGATTTACTTTCGGGACTGATTGGATATTTTTTTTCTGTCGCAGTGTCTAGGACTGCAATATCAGTGTCATTTGTGTTATCCCCTGAATAATCTGTGAGAGGTGAATCTATTGGCTCTACTTTGGGTACAATGTTCTGAAATTATATGAAAATATTTCTTATTTTAAAATATTTATCATTTTGGAAATGTTAAATTAAAATAATGGTTTTTATAGTTTATAAAACACATATTAATGTAATAATAGAAATTATGTATTTAACCCATTAAATACATAATGCAATTGCAATGAATAGTATTTTTGTCCATATACAATGTTGTAATATAGAAAATGAAATGTAAGAATTACTATAATAGCAATTCAAAGAGAATAAATGAATGAATGAATAACTTCTTTAATTTCCTCAATTACATCACCACAACAAAAAACCTTGGCTGAATAGTATTACATACTACATAATAGTTAGCCTGGGTACAATAAAATCTTTATATTCAAATATGTAATATAAACCAAATATTCCCAGCAATCATAATATTAAATGATATATTAAAATTAATTACTTACAATGTTTTTAGGCACATCTGAATTTGATACAGCAACAGCAGTATCCATTTTTGTTGTGCTCAATGTAGGTCTCTTAATACATTTGTTTTCATCTTGCTCGCTTTTCTTACGTTTCTTGGGAATAGCTTGTGTTGATGTGGCAGTTTTCTAGAATATAAAAATTATTTATACATTGAAAGGCTTGAAAAGTATTGTATTCATAAAAAACGTATAAGACATTTATCGGTCTCTAACCTCATCATCTCGTGTAGTATCATTTCCGGTAGATAAGCCACAAATTCGTAAGGATTCAGCAGTCTTTAAAAGCACAGGTAAAAATTCTTCAGTCACATTCACTTCACCATTATACATGAATCGTAGAAGAGTTCGTAAAGAATCCGTATTGATGTCATGGAGCACTATAATTGGATCCTTCTGGGGGTTTTGCTGCGAAAAAAATGTGTGGGCGTTACGCAAAAATTTTACAGCCTTAAAAGGTAATTACTTAATTATTAACATCTATATAATATTTCACCTGGAATATCGTTCTAAACACTGAACTATTAGCAGAAAGAATGATTTTATGTGCTTTAAAGCTCTGCCCTTCTGAGACAATTGTGACATCTGATAAACCTTCGTCTTTAAACAATTCCTTAACGTTACATAAAATATTATTCTGATACCCATTCCACTTTAAACTGATTTCTTGATTTGCCATTATGTGTCTTCATAAAGAAAGTTTGTTTACAAAAGAATAAAACGTAAAAACAAACAAATTAAAATGCTAGCAATCGCAACGAAAGACAACAACTGCAATGTTGTCAGCACCAAATATATTCCCACTTGCCATTTTTTTGTTTGCCATAATCTATCTTATTCTAATATGCGACAAAATATTTAAAAATGAAGATCAATATGCAATTTAAATAAAATGAAGATTTTAATAACTAAATCAAATAATGAAGTAAAATATTTTTCGTCATTTTTTAAGCGCTTGGTTTCAAACATATTTTTCAAAATAGAAAGATATTTAAAAGTTTAATTAAAAATATTGCTTTATCTTTATTGGTGACATTGTTGAATATTTCGATATTTCATACTATCTCTAGCAAAATATACTCATTCTAAAAAATTTATTCACTTTAAAAATCAATTAATATAATTGTGTTTAGATGATTGGTATTATTAAAATAGCAACATTAATGATTAAAATAAATGGCGGGAAATTTCATATTTAATTACAAATTTTTAAGCGAAGAACTTTATTATAATTTAAATAAACAACCTAAACGTAAGTAAAATCAAAACAACTTAATAAGTGAAATTATGGAATTACCACAGCTGATATATGCGATAAGTAAATTGTAATAGTTATTATTAAACTTAACTTACTGTAACTTCACGCTGTATCCCTAGCGGAGTAGTCAGAGCACGGAGCGCCAAACGCTACGATCTCTATATACCTCTGTCTGTTTGACTCTCTCTCTCTCTGTGACTGTCATCAACCTCTTCATACACGCTCTCCGGGTCCTCATGCTTTTTACGTGACCTTCCTTCATTATCCTTGATATTGTGTTTTCGAATGTCAACGGAGGTCTTCCTCTACCGCATAACAGCGTCAGTACCAACACTGTACTGTGCAAGCCAAACGTACGGCTGTGCTGACATTTATGCAGTTAGGGTACTGTTAACCCTGTTGCCGGCAGCAATACGCCTTTCCACTCTATCTCGTGTCTTCCATCTCTACTGAACATACTCCTCATATATCCCACTTCATTCACTTGTCCTAATATCTTACCATTTACACTGATCTTGCATTGCATTCTTTCATCAATTCTTTCAAATACCAGAACCTTTGTCTTATTATTCTTGTCTTATTATTTAATTATATATAATTTAATTATGTAACATTTTGTAACTTCACATGGGTGATCGACAATATTTTTGTAAAGTAAAATTAAATAATACCTGCCATTAAACTAACTAACTTTGATTTTATTTACGTATACTGTTTATATTATAATGGGTTGAAAAATAAATATTTTTTACCTTTTAATTTTCTAACAAAATCTCAAATTCCGAAAGATAATGCCAGTTTTATCAAACCTTGAATGGGTATACTGGTTACGAAATTATTATATTGTAATAAGAGGATTATCTGTGATTAATTCTTGACCGTTTTATGATAAAAATTCGGTTAGTTGTTATTGAAGTTGTTGTATTAAATTTGTATTCATTAAAATATTTAATACTCGTTCACCTAAGTTTTAAAAATTATGCTATCTTTTGTCTCCATAGGTCTTGTTTTACCAATAAAATATTTTTTGATGTTAAAAATAAATGTTTAGTTTAATCAATTCGGCATTATGAAGCAGGTATAATGTAAAGTAGACTATGGGTAAGTAGTAGTAGGTAGATTTTTTTTCTTCTGTTTTAGTGTCCTGATTTAATCTTCGAAAAATATTTAGTTTCAATTTAAACGAACCAACAAACTTGCATCAATTATTTTAATAATCCTCAGTTATCAATCGATAACCCTGTGAAAACTTGGGTCTGTTTAGTTAGATATTAGCGTTAGACATTATTAAACGCGTAACAACAATAGTATTAGCAATTAGCAATATGAACAAATTTTACCTAATTTTATGTTTCATAGTATTTTATGTATTGGACTTAACAAAATGTGTTGAAGTGCCCCAAATTAATAGTTCAGATAATAATTTACAAGAAGATGCTACTATAGATGTCGTACGTATAAATTAGACAGTATTAAAATCAATAAAAAATAATTGAAAAAATTATAAAGAAATTTTAATATTCACAGTTTACATTAATAAAAAAATACGGTTACCCGTGTGAAATACACCGAGTTTACACTGATGACAAATATGTATTGGAAATGCATAGAATCCCTCATGGCAAAAACGATACGGCAAAAGTGAATAGACCTGTGGTTTTCTTACAACATGGTCTTCTTTCTTCTTCAGCTGAATGGGTTATTATGATGCCAGGAAAGGGATTTGGTAAGGTATCTTGTGATTTCTCTTAAATAGAAACTTTACGTATATAACTGCGTAGGCCGAGAGGTTTAGGCTTAGGACAAGTCGTTTTCCACTTTCCGTCCAAACTCCGTTATTAGTTACGAGTATATATGTAGATAGATATAAATAACTATATTTTAAGCACCCATAATACCGCGCTACTTCTAGTGCTCTACCTACCTCTTAAAGTGCACTAAATATATATACCCAGTAATGTAAATGTATGTATGTAGAGATAATGGGAAGGAAATGCCCTTTTTGTAGTGACCTAACCTAGTGCACTAGAAGCAGTGTAATCAATGCCTAAGATCTTTCATTGACATGAAGCGTGTTTTCTTGTAATTGTCATAATAAATATTATGCGGGTAGTAATTAGGGATTATTAATCCTGACGAATGGCATTGAATCTATAAAGTATAAGTATTGTTTGTTTATATCGACATTACCAATTAATTATATACTGAACTCAATTGTCAAGCCATTAACTTTTATTTCAAAGTAAAAAATAGCTAATTGAATAATGTTACATAGTATTTCAATGTTTAATAGGTAGTTTAACCTCATAGCATGGAATATATATTGTTTTCTTTTTTTATCAGTTTCACGATACCCCTCAGGGTAGGCAGAAGGAACCTAGCCATAAGACACTTCTTATCCCACTTTCCGCCGTATTGTGAAGGCATTGCGTGTTGAAAACAACGCGCTTTGCCTCGACACCAGAGCAAATAAATGGAAATATAAATTTAAATATTTTTTTCGTATCTACGAGTGGGCATCGAACTCACAAACAGTCGCGTCTAGTCATGAGTGGTCTCAATGATAAGATTGGTTCTCTTAATATGATTAAATTGTAATATAAGTGGCAAATAGAGGGCCATACTTATAATATAAGCTGCTTATATTGAGAGTTGTGTGAAGATAAGAAACAGAAAATTTATACGGTACGGATGAGTCGTGGCCGCCCTGACAACGTAGATGATGATGTCGATGCAGATGGCGCTGGTTTGATTTTTCTTACTTCTTATCATTTTCTTTCCAAGTGAAAAATGCGCCAATGTTCAGAAAGTTAGAGCGGCCATGACTAGTCGACCGTCTTGTACTTTGTGTTCTGTACCTAGGATACAAGCCCTTCAAATAGACGAAAAGTAATTAAAAAAGAGGGACATCATCCATACTGTACCAGAGATTTTAGACTAAAATAAAAACATTGTTCGACAGCCTATCTCCTAGCTGACGCCGGCTACGACGTGTGGATGGGGAACGCTAGAGGAAACACTTACTCTCGTAAACACTTAAACATAAATCCATCTTCGTCCGCCTTCTGGAAGTTCAGTTGGCATGAAATCGGCTATTACGATATACCCGCTATGATAGATTACGTTTTGATAGAGACTTCTGTCTCTAAATTACAATATGCGGCATTTTCTCAAGGAACCACAGCGTTTTTCGTAATGATGTCCACAAGACCCGAATATAATGATAAAGTGTCCGCCATGCAGGCACTTGCGCCTGTCGCTTACGTTGGGAACATCAAAAGTCCCTTGGTTATGGCGTTGGCGCCGTTTACCAATTCTTTGGAGGTATGTTAGTTTATTTATTTTTTTATTTGGCGTAATTAGGTTAAAAAATAATTCAATTAAGGAAATAATTTTATGAGGTTAATTGTAGCGCAGGCATCAGGGACAAAAGCGTGGGACTGTAAAGTGCGACAGGTACGATTCCCACTCGGTTCCCCGAAATAAATTATTTGGTATTTCCATTTTCTTGGTGACGGTGACGAGGCAAAGCGCGGCGTTGACTTCCGCCGCTCAACACGCAATGTCTCCAGAATTTTGGCGGAAAATAGGGAATGGAAGTGTCTTAATGGGAACTGGGAACCAAGACACTCCGTTCCAAGTTCCCTTTGCCTAAGAAAAAAATTATTAAAACATCATAGCAAAAGATATAAGAGATCAAGCCCAGTCGGGTTAAACACTAAAGTGTCGATAAAGTAAACGATAAATGGAAAGGAAAACAGTGTAGGTATATCTAGTTTTTCACGTAATACCTATTTCATTTTCCTCTTTACTTTAACTTATTATGTGCTATTTAAAATACGTAATTATTATTAATTTAAAGATAGCTTTTTATTTTTTCTCACAAAAACTTATTTAGACAACAATTAACCTTAGTTTTAGAGTAATAATAGAAAATTTTGTAAAATAGAAAATAATGTAGAGAACATTTTAAATGTCTGTAGAGCACTTATTATCAGTTTTAAAATTAAAAAAGAAAATATTATATACAGACATTATTAATACAATCAAAAATCTTAAAGAAACGTGGTTGTATAACGTACAAATAGGTAGCTAAAAGCGCTAATCCTCCATAAGTGTTTAAATTTTATTACATGTAGGCTATCTCAAGTAGGCAAATAAATAAACGATAATCAAGATATTCGATTGTTTTGATTCTAATATACCTAAACACTTGCTACTTATTCTGAATGTTGTTAGAATATTTTTCTACGATTCCGTACTCAAAAGGTAAAAAAGGAACCTTTACAGGATCACTTTGTTGTCCGTCTGTCCGTCTGTCAACACCATTTATCTAGAGATGGCGTAAAGAAATTAATATCAAATATTCTAGTTTATGGTCCCTTGAAGCACATAAAAATCTATGTTCCAAGTCACCGCAATCAAAAGATACGAGCATTTATGCATCGTTCTTTCTGCATTTTCTATGAAATTCGCCGCGTAATCAAAATCTATAGGGTACGTCCCATACACCAATAGTAATGAAATTTGGCAGGAAGTGAGAACTTACAATATGAATGAAGGAAAAAGACTGAAAAATGAAAATTTATAGATATTTCACTATAGAGAAAGAACTTATGAAGAAGAATCATTGTTTATTTATGACCCTAAAATTAAATAAAGAAGCAGATTACGTATTTAAGTAATATAATATAAGTAGCAGCTTATAAATATCCCATATATATATCCCATATATCCCATGTATTATTTTTGTTATTATTAAAATATCAAGAGGGAAGATTAATTTAGTTACTTTATAAATTTAAGTATATATTTTATTGGAGTACCAATTTAAAAAAATATATTAAATTAAATCAGGTTTATACTATATCCCGCACATAGCAGGGTAGGCAGAGGGAACCTAGTCTTAAGACCCTCCGTTTCCCACTTTCCGCCGAATTTGCATTGCTTGTTGAGTGGTGGAATTCAACGCCTTGGTGTCAGAGCGAAAAATGAAAATATTAAAAAATATATATATTAATTTCCCCGAGTGGGTATCGAACCCACAAACATCGGGTTACAGTCACGCCTTTGTGCTTCTGCGCCACGGCCTTCAAAACAAGTAGCAACATAACATTTTTAAAAAAAAGTTCCTTATAAATTCATCAACCTTACATCATCTGTCAATCAAAATTTAGGTATATATAGTTATAGAATTAGATCTAAATACAAACAAATAATTTTTTCATACAATTATTTCAGAGAATACTTAAATTATTGGGACAAAATGAATTTATGGCAAGTGGTCTTATAAATGAGCTGGCTGGAGAAGTGGTCTGCCGTGAGGAGGCCATAACACAAGCTCTATGTACTAACATACTATTTTTGTTGTGCGGTTATAATGAAGCTCAGCTAAATAAGGTAACTTATTTTATTTATTTTTATTTTTTTTTCTTATTAAAATCAATTATAATAGTTGAATTAATGGAATTATTTAGTAATTGATTAGCGAGGAAAAGATTATAGCTATACCTCGTTTGATGGAACTACCAAAAAACATACATTTAAAAGAAAACTTTTTTTAAAATTTATATAGCTGTTATCTGAAGCTTTAGTGAAGTACATATACTGTGCTTAAAATATGAAAGTGGCAAATAGCCAAAATGAGCAAAAAAAAACGATTTATAGTCATTTAATATATAATTTTAGCTTCATGGTTTTTCCCGCATAGCGGACTCTCCGTTTCCCATTTTCTACAAAATTTTCGGGACATTGCGTGTTGAGTGGCGCAAACAGAACTGAACGCCGCGTTATGTGTTATGTTATGTCATTTATAATATTATGAATGTAAAAGATTGTGAAGATGATAAGTCGGATGCCATTCTTATATTATAAGGATACGTCAAAACATTAGCATATCCGTGTTCCAGACGATGCTCCCGGTGATCTTCGGGCACACGCCGGCCGGCGCCTCCACCAGGCAGCTCATACACTTCGGACAGCTATATAAATCGAAGAAGTTCGCCAACTTCGACCACGGCTGGCTCACCAATAAGCGTATTTACGGCACATTCACCCCACCGAGTTACAACTTGAGTGCAATAACCACCCCAATTTTCCTCCATTACGGCGACAATGACTGGCTGTCGACGCCGAGCGATGTTGACAAGTTGTTTTCGGAAGTAAAGTCAGTTGTGGGTAAGTATAGAGTGGATATGCCTAAGTTCAATCATTTGGATTTCATATTCGGTATAGACGCTAATAAATTGTTGTATCAACGCGCTATCAAAATTATGTCTCGTTTCGTGTAAATAAAACATTGGAAATTATGTATTTTTTATTGTTTTTTTTGTCTCGTTTGTCATAACACATCCGTTGTAGACATCTGGAAATAACCAAATTTTGAATTAATTATTTTGTGCACTTTGTTACATATGGATTCACATAAAAGGGGTCAATTTTATACATTGAACATAAAAAAGAAAAGAATATTATAAAGCAAAAAAGGGTTTTATATAAGCAACAGAAGCTAAACATATGATTTATGTGCCTATCTGTTGTTCGCGTTTCACGCATTAACTAGTGGTAGTGTATAGTTGAGCAAGTCTAAGTTTTTTTAATATTTAATACTTACGAACATAGAATCCGATATAGTTGAATGGGACGATTTGGTTGAATGTGGCATTTCGTGATAAGATGCATTGACATTTATATTTTTTCTATACAATTTCCTTTTACTTGCATAGTTTAATTCTTTTTCTACTATTTGTTTGAAAGTATCTTGTACTAAAAGATAATATTAATATTATATAAAAACATTGTAGTTTAACTAAAAAAACGCTAAAATGTATAACAAAAAAAAGGTTTCAACAACATTATAAACATAAAAACTCACGGAATTGAGCTTGACTCCATAATTGGATACACATTACAGAGCAATAATATAACGATAGTTTCTAATAAAATAATATAAAACCAAATGTAATAGTTATGTATATTTTTGTAAATCATTTTTTAAATTGACTTTACCTTTATTTAACACTTTTATAGGATCTTCATTTTTCTTGCATGAACTACTAGATATGGTACTATTCTCTATAGTAGTATTTGTTTTATGTAATACTTGTAACATGGACACGTGTTTAAAGTTCTAAAAAAGTAAAATCTAATTAAAATCCACAAAATCTACAATTTTAATAATATAAATAAAGATAAGTATGTGGGGAACGGAGTGTCTTAACACTAGGTTCCCTCTGCCTACCCTGCTGTGTGCGGAATACAGCGTGAAATAGATTTTTATAAGTACACACGTCTAAAGAATAGCCGTGGTCGTATGCTACCTACTGTAGCAAAACAGATTCATTATAACAATAAAATAAAATGAAAGTGGCATACGATCACGTCTATCCCTTAAAAATTTAAACAAATCAGTATGACGTATAAAAACACGTTAAAATATATTACATGGAAGTAAGTTGTCTATTTATTAGTTGCTAAATTTGTAATTTCAGCGGAGACTATTTTCTTGTGCGTGCTTTAATTTTTAAACTTTCTTTTATATTATTATTTTATACATTTAAAGTATAATAACTAAATAAATCTTTAGTTGTTTTGACTTAGAAGCTTGATATATTATTTTATATTTATTTCAGCATGATATTTCCACGCGATCTTGGAATAAATGGTCTTGACAAGGGGATAAACAGTGCCGATAAACAGTACCGAACGAACCAACCGAACCCTTATATGAATATAAGGGTTCGGTTGGTTTCTTTTGAAGTACGAAGCTATTAAAATTAGTTTTCAAGGCTAGCTATGACGAATGAACTATAATATAAGGGAGTGACTTACCGTATTTTTACAATTTTTCAAAGTAATTATCATTTCTGATTCAATGTCTTGGACAATACTATCATTTTCGCAACAAGCTTCAAAAGGCGTCGGTGCAGGAACTTTATTGCCGTCATAAATATTTAATGGTCTATAAGAAGTAAAATTTTTTGAAATAGTCTCTAATTCAAGTTTTAGAGATAGATTTTCCCGCTTCAGTATCCTTAATTCTTCATTTTGTTGCTTGTATCGTTGTTTGATATATTCCATTTTTTTATTGCGATACATACTTTCCTGAGATGAACATGTATTACAGTTGGCATTGACAGTTTTAATTATAGTTGATGTATATTGACTTAGTTTTTTTTCTGATTTCGTTGTTAATTTGCTCTGAGATGATTTACATAAAGAAATATCTATTTCAGTGCCAACGTCTTTACGACAAGTGAAATTGTTACTTGAATGGATTTCTTTTATTTTGTAATACCAAGACGGACTTGATACTTGGTCATTCAAAAATGGCGATAAACTTCTAACAATAAGTGATTTTTCAATTATTTCATTTTGCCAAATTTGGGCAACAGTTTTTATACTGTCATTACTGCTACATGGTCTAAATTCGGCTTTTGTGTTATCCAATCTAAATATTTTTTCCAAAATTATCTTCCAAAACATCTTAATCGCCTTTAAGGCTTCCATACATTGTTCACAAGGCCAATGTGTAGTTTCTAGTTCTTCCTGATAAAAATAATACAAGTAGCTTAGGCAGGTGCCTACTATTAGGTAATAGTTGAAGGGAATATTACAGTAGGAATATTACAAAACCAAGAACATACTAACTTCTACAAAATATTTATCGAATACTTGTTCATTTCTCAAACATTCCTTTATTGCGTGACACGAGTTACAGATACTATCCAGTACCACTTTGGATTTACATTCTGGATGACATCGTGGTGCTACCTATTGATTGTTATAATTATAATTTTTAGAGATATTTGCATTTTTTTGAAATTTTACCAAAATATATTTTTTTAGAAAATATAAAAATCCGAATGTAGATGGGATGGAATGGGATTTAAAAGTGCACCTCTTGGAAACTGCCCAACCGCTCTGACCACTAAGCTATACGTAGAAATGATCATATATTTGTTAGAACTTATTTATGTTCTCAGCAATTGTAATTGTAAATCCCGCTATGTTTGAATTTTTAGATGTTTTCTAAAAAAAGTAATTTTCTTTCCAAAGTGTGGAATAACATTATTTTTAAAAAAAATATATACAAAATTTTAACCTTAGTACGGCGTCTCCAAGTCATAGCTCTAAGCAAATTTGTCACAGCAGATACAGGGACGATACAAACAGGCATGTCACTCTTTATCCAATCTCTAAGATAGCAGTTCCGAACATTTATATCATGACTCCAAGCTCTTACATCTACACATGATTCAAAAGATTTAATTTTTCCCTCACTACGTCCTAATAGCTTAATATTCTTTTGACTTTTATGAAACATTGATTTTTCTCTGCACTTTTTAACTTGAAATTTATGTTAATCATATTGAAACTAACATTTAATTTGTAAATATATTGTGTGTCAAAACTGAAACCAAATTGACAATTGATTTTGTATAGATGTAAAAATATATTATACAACCTATCGTAAGGTTTACTTTCCATTAATGTTTATTTCTTAGCACATAAAAACTATGAATAGAAAAATTTCAAAATTGACATTCTACTAAAGTCATATATCAGACTCGATTTCGTGTCAAAAACATTTTATATATTAATTTTATTATATACATTTAAAGTATCGCAATACAAAATAAATCTAGTCTATCATTATGAATATGGATGGCAGTGAAAAGTAGGGTCGTAAGTATTTATTAAATGTCAAGTAAAATTCAAAAAGCAACATTAAAATAACGATTTGGCTATGTCATTTATAACTAAAAGGGAACGTGTATTTAATGAATATGACTTATTCGACTTACCTGCACGGAACGAGGGTAAGCTGAAGGCGTACGCGTCGTGCACAGACGCGCGCGCGTGGTCACACTTCTGTACTGACAAAACTGAACACCTGGTGGAGCTGATTAAAAGGAACAATGAAACGGTTCGACCCAAGTATGTACCAACTGAAGTGATTGTGAGCACTCTTATGATATCCAAGAATGCTGAGATCGCGCGCCTGAAGCGCAAGATAGAGGAGTTTGAACAAATGATAGCTGCATATGATCAATTGGATCTGACATGTGAACAGAAATGCGAAATTGCTAATGCAGTAAGATCTATAATTATTTATGCACACGCATTAATGTATTTTGAACTAATTAAACAACATTACGACACACTTTTTCGATAGACATGTATAAATGCATGTGTAAAGTATAGAAATAGGGAAATTGATCCCTCGGATATTATATGTAAAATATATATACATATTTCTTTAACCATTTACAGTAGGTTATATTATGTTTCAGCATGCAGCCATAAAAGCTGCTAACAAGGAGCTTGACGATATGGTAAGTACTAATAACCAACTGTAATACATATTCATGAATTTCTGTTGTTCTCACAATAAAACGTTAATTCTTATTACAGTGCTTGGATTTAGATCTTTCTGGATTCACGGAGGTAAGTCCGAAACAATAATTTGAATTAATGATTTTAGTATATATTTACTTAACGTATCTTTTTTTTTCAGGGCATAGATTCAGAAACATTTGAGGTATGGCGATATACTGGAAAACGTAATATATTTTTTTTATATATAATAGTAATATCAATAGAATAGAATATCAATAGTGGAAATATTAGTGATGATTACCAGACATCAGGTGATTATTAGACGAAGGCATTTTCTTTAAATAATATCCTTAAACATTTAATTATTTCAACTATTTTATTTTCAGACCGGTAAATCGAGAGGTGATGAGGTACATATATTGACATTTAATATTTCATATTATTTGATTACTTGAAGTATTTTATTTTATATTTCATATTTAATTTTTCAGATCAGATTTATGGAAGAGGTAATTAATTTTTTTGTTTATATATGGATTTTATTTTAACACATATGTCAGGCGCTTGCCAATTACACTATAATAGCATATAATAAAAGAAATCTTATTATTTAAGATATAAAAGATATCCTATAAGATAAGGTATTATATTAAATAACACCATATGATCTACTAAACGTATAAACACATATAAATAAGTAATCACAATGACAAAAATAGCATCAGCAAAAATATATTTAACAAATAATAAATAAATAATACATTTCTAGTCCCAGTTAAAAACCAGTCGTTCAGGGGCACGAGCGACCACTTTAAACGCGACAGGTTGTTTGTTTGACTCCCTCGATACTCGAGGACATGAATTATTTAATATTTTTATTTCTGAAAATTTCTACTTAATTTATTATTGTAGAAATTTTTGATCAAAAACATTATCAACTTTTTAAAAATATATATATCGCAGAGTTTCTATGTAGGCCTTTTTTTCGGACAAAACTTGCACATTTTTTTTAATGTTGGCATCTAAATCGTGAGATGTCGATTTGAGATAAATTCGTTTTCATAGGCGATTTAAAATTATATTATTAATTTAATATTAGCGCCCGCTTTAAGAATAATATCCATACATTGATAGCTAATTAAGCCAATTCAATAAAACATTTGAGCCGATTTAATTCGATCCGATTTATCGAACTTTTTTATTTATGAATCCACTGAAATGAAATATTATGTACAATGGAGTTAGCCAAAACAAAATAGTGTAAACTGCATTTAAATCAATTTCCCATTTTCTGTGATTAGCTAAAACAAATGCACAGACAAACAGACAAAACTTTTAGAAATCATTTTTTTGGGTTCTATTCTCTTCTATATTAATAAATGCCTCCAATAATAATTTTTTTCTGTTCTTCTACTTTATACTTATAATTTATAAACTTATCGATATAAATTAATTTAATAAAAAAAACTTATTAATTGATTAAGTTATAAAATTTCAGATCGAAAAATCTCGAGGAGATGAGGTAAATCTAGTAGTCACTAACATTACACCTATTATATTAGGATAATTAGCAACAAGATTTAGAAGTCTTTAAGAATATTTATAAATTTATACATACAATATTAATAAATGTTATTTATATTTTAAAATATATATTATCAGTGGGATGTCCAGAAGGAATCGACTCCACGGATGGAAACCAAAAGCAATCAATTCGGAGAGTCGTGCACGTGTGATGCAAGCACATGTATGATATAACTTATTAAAAATATTATTTTAGATTAAAATTATTTTTTATATTTTTGCGACTGGTTGTGGGCTCGATCCCCCTCTCGAGAAAATTAAATATTTATTTACATTTATATTTTCATTTCTTCGCTCTGGTGTCAAGGCACTCACACATGCAATGCCACCAGAACTCTGCGGAAAGTGTGGAACGGAACATCTTAACACTAGGTTCTCTCTGCCTACCCTGCTGTGAGCGGGATACAGCGTGAAACTGATTTGTATAAGATAAAGACGGACCTATATGAGATGATAGTTATGGATGAATTAACGCATCACTAGGTTTTCTTAATTCTGACATTTTAATTTCATAATAAATACTGTCAATATACATATATCTATACAGTATCCGACTGACATTACTGACCTATACTTATGAAATAGAAATTGTTTTTGTAAGTAGGTACATTATGTATTAACAAAAATAATATTTTTATGCCTTAACTGTAGGTAGTACCTAAATAAGGTATAAATAAACCTTATAACTTTCTTCGTAGCTATATACGATTCGAGGATTGATGAATTGCAAGGAACAATAATCCGTAAAGACGCCAAATTGAATGCAATGCAAAATACTATAGCGGTTGGTATTTAGCTTCAAAAAAACTTTTTTTTTTGTAATATCTACTTGATTTATAAAATAACTTAGCCGTAACATTTTTAGGTAATGGAAAATGATGTATGTGAACCTTATTGCCTTTACGCACATATTTATACGGCATTAGCAAAAATATTTAATACATTGTGTCAGAATGCAAAGTATAAAGAATATTTAAACTTATTGGTTTGTTATTCTTAATTTAATATTTTTAATAAATATCAATAATTAACTACCATTATTCAAATAATCAATATTTTTATATTTGAATAACATTACGATTGTGCTTTTGTTAATTGTATTTTTTTTTTGTGCAGACTGCGGGGAAAGACACTAGGGTGATTGACATCAAAGGAAAGATACTTTTTAAATTGAAAGTTTTGGAAAAATTTAGCCTCGCCTTAATCGCTCCTTGTTCCCAAAGTAATAATTCAAATGACTGTTCTTGCTACCATGCTGAGATTTTAACCCACGTTGAAGCTAAATTTGCTTTAACATCTACAGAAAATAATAACGCAAATTTAGATAGTAAAAGAGCGCACCTCATTGCGGATATAATGCAAAATGATGATTTAAAAGAAATTTTAGATAAAGAAGGCTCCTCCACTAAGTTTGACGATGATCATATAGATGAATGCTATGTAATAGATAATTATAATACAGATCAAGAAAACCTTAAACGCTTAAAAAACTTACAAGCCAATTATGACGACTTACTTACTTTTTATGAAAATTTAAAACATGAAAAAGATTTTCTGAATATACGCTGTCAGAAGTATGCTGAATTGGAAAATGAATGCGAATGCCTCCAAAATAAATTAAAGGAATATAATGAATTATGGAAAGAAAAAGAATTTTATCGTCATCGTTCAGAAGATCTGGATAAGCTTAAAGAAAAATTTTTAATATTAGCTGATGAAGCATCCAGTATAGAAACAAAACTAATGGCTGAACAAGAAATTAATAAGATGAAATCTAAGACTATAGATGAATTAAGAAATGAAAACATTAAGTTAGATAATAAACTAACTGAGGTATCCTTGGCGTGTGAAAAGCAGAAAAATTCCTTAATATGTAAATTAAAAGAATATGAATGTAAATTGATGTGTCAGGAGCAACAGATAAGAAGCTTGTCAACGCAAATTGACACTATCTTGGAGAAAGATACTAACAAAGTCAGACACTAATATGATTTAATATTCAAATAATGAAATTATTTTTTTTTTCAATGTAATTATTTTTTTTTTCAATGTAATTATTTTTTTTTTGATAGATATCAACAAAGGAGGATGAAACGAGGTATTTAGAAGTTATTGATGAAATAGAAACACAAAAAGAACAATTAAAAAATTTAAAGGACGCTCTATGCTGTAATGAAGAAGAAAAGTTATACTACAAAGAA
The DNA here is from genome assembly GCA_013421005.1 of Heliconius erato x Heliconius himera. Lineage (NCBI taxonomy): Eukaryota > Metazoa > Arthropoda > Insecta > Lepidoptera > Nymphalidae > Heliconius > Heliconius erato x Heliconius himera. The sequence goes on along the minus strand of JAATLQ010036748.1, from coordinate 75,780 downwards.
GAGCTTCAAAAACAACTTGAAGTAATCAATCAATTAAAATATGATGTTGAAGATTGGAGAAGTAATAAAATATTTAGATGGTATTTACAAACTTTGAATATAATAGTAACTAATTGTTCATTATTTCTAGGTAAATATGAAAATATTTTACAAAGTAATAATTACTTAGAATCACGATTAGAAGAATGCCATGAAGAAATAAACAACATTCAAAAAAGTCGTAAGTCATTAAGTATAGAGATAGAAAATAAAGTGAATGCAATAGAGAATTTAAATGGGATCTTACACAATAAATCTCAGGAAATAAATAACCTCATGGAAGAGCTTGATCGAAAAAATGATGAAAATATGTATTTACGAGAGCAAATAAAGAATGTACATGACAATTTTGATCAAAATTTACAAATACTGGAAAATGAACGAGAAACAATTGTTAATTCAATTCATTCACTTAAACGAGATAGTTTAGGTATATTACAAGATATCAGCAGCTATGTAAACATAAATAATGTTAATACTGAAAAAGATATATCAATTGAAAATAAAAATGGTTCTAACAATTCTGATCTCTTAACAGATATTAAAATTATAGGCGAAATTAACGCGGAAAACATAAATATATTACGTCAGGAAAATGAAGACTTGAAGAAATCATTGGATATAGCTAGAAAACAAAGCGAAATATTAAAAGCGAGAACTTTAGAAGAAGAACATTTGCTGGAAAAGTTTGAGCAGCTTTCGCAATCCCATGAAAGTATAGTAGAGGAAAAAATTATACTTCAACACGATTTAATAAACAAAACAAATGAAGCCAATAAGCTGTTAAATGCTTTAGAGGTAACTAGTAAAAAAAGTGAACATTTAATAAATCATCTAAATGAATCGGAAAATATAAAAAAAGAATATTTGAAACTAAATAAATCTTACCAAAAAGTTATGTCGGAGAGAGATGATTTGGAAAAGAAAAGCTTACTTCTTGAAAATGTATCACAAGAATTACAGCAATGCCACACAAAAATAAATGAACAAAATGAACGTCTACTATTAAAAGGACAGGAGGTAAATGATTTAGAAACTAGGTTATTAGACTTAAACAAAAATTATGATCGATTACAAAAAGAAAAAGAGTTTTTGCAAAAAGAATTTAATGAGAGATCAGCAGAATTAAGCAAAGTTAACAAAAATTTGGAAACTAAAATAGCAGAAAATCAAATTTTAATTCATGATTTTAATATGTTAAAAGATCAAAAAAATACTGTTGCAAATGATTTCATAGTGCTAAAAGCAGAAAACTTAAACTTACATGCTAATTTGAGCAATGCAGAGAAAGAAAATCTAGAGCTTTTAGACCGGATCAAATATTATAAAAACTTGGAAAAAAATCACAATGACTTGGAAATAGCTCACAGTAAAATGAATTTTGAAAAAGAAAATTTAAAAAAGGAAATAAACTTAAAGTTAGAAGAAATTAAAAAATTAGAAAAAAATATTGTACATTTAAACAAAGAAAATAGAGACCTTCTTTTACATAACGATAATGTAGAAGAAGCTCTTGTACGGGCGCGCAGCGAGGTAATGATCATAATAAAAATATTAACATAAGCAAATTTATGAATATTTCGAAATCAACCTTTTAATTTTGTTTCAGAAAATGAAATCAGACTCACTTTCTGTTTCATACGATAATATCAAGACAGAAATTGATATTTTGAAGTCGGAAAAACTGTCTAGCAACAAAAAAATTAACGAACTACAAGATAAATTGGATGAATCGGTAAATAAGTATAAAGTTGCAGAATATGTGTGTTTAGTCTAAATATTACATTTTTTTATATATATATTTTTCATTTAGGAATATGATATTGTTAATCTTAATGAAGAAATAATAGCAAAAGACAAAAAAATAGCCAGTTTAGAAAATCATATTAACAGTCTAGAAGATGAAATAAGGAGACTTCAAAATAGTTTAGACAAAGTTGTAGAATCTGGAGAAGAAATAAAAAAGCTTAGCTTCGAAAAACTAAGTCAAGCTCAAAAAAGCCTGGAAGCTCATCGTACGTATAAGAAAATATAATTGCTCATTTATTCTTAACTTAACTTAGCTTCACGCTGTATCCCGCACACAGCAGGGTAGGCAGAGGGAACCTAGT